>VDFB02281492.1:200456114-200599028 GCA_007258455.2 Sequoia sempervirens
AATGATATGCCCTGAAGAGAACCCAAATATTTGGTATGTTACTCATCTTTCATTTCATTCATCAAAAGCTAGTTGATTCGCCTCTGTCTAATTATTTAAATTCTTGCATTATCCTTTGGCAGCGAAACGATGGCAACGTACGCTTCAAGTGTCTCAGATCTTGCACAAAAAATCACAAAATTAATTCTTGCAACCCTGGGATTGGATGTCCAGGTTTTCTCCCACCATCACTTCGATAAATGCTCGAAAGTATTGCGTATAAACGGTGATTCATCGGAAAACATGTCCATCGGGGAGGAAGCGGTCCTCTCCGACTCCCATAGAGATTTGGGGTGCCCCACAATTCTTTACCAAGATGATGTGGGAGGCCTTCAGATTCGATCTCGAGAGGGCGAATAGTTCAACGTAAAACCTCTCTCTGATTCTTTTGTGGTCAATGTGGGGGATTCCCTTAAGGTACGAATTTTTTGTCTGCATCTATCATTATAATTATCTCTTAAATATTATGGTGGTATTCGACTTAGCAATAAGTAACGGATATGTTTGCAGGCGTGGACTAACGGAAGATACCGCAGCGCAGACCATCGCGTTGTTTTTAAAGGTTGTCGAAACCGTATATCAATTGCCTTCTTCACTGCTTTTCCTGAGAAAACGGAAATCTGGGCGCCTGAGGAACTTGTGGACGACAACAATCCGAGGCGTCACGGGCCTTTCGTATACTCACATTTCATTAGTGAATTTATGAGTAAGGTAGAAGATAAAGCAAGAGCTAGGACTCTGAAACGATTCGCGGGTATATAAAGAGTTGGGCGTTTGTGCAGTGTTCGGGGTTCTCAAAATGCTTTCTTCTTGTACATTGTGTGGCTGTTTTTGGCAGAGGAAATTTAAAAGTGAGTATTTTTAAATAAAGTGTTATGCGAGTGTCTACGTAACGAGGAAGCCAAATATGCACGTGAATAAAATTACATGAATTGCTAAATTACGGTTTTCTATATGAAAAATAACAATTGCAAGGCAGTTTAGTCACCGCCTAAAGTTCCATGGCTGATTTATTTGAATAAAATGTTTGTTTTTAATATTGAACATCGATTAGGAAAAAAAGCTGTACGAAATTTTGTGTGCTAAAAAGAGTACTATGGGATTTGTATTTTTAGTGAGACAAAATTAAGTTTAGGTCAACAATGACTTCGACTTTCCGCTATTTTAAGTTGGGAGAAAAATTAGGCCTTTTAATTGACAATTCTTTCGAAAGATTATTTTTATTTTTTTAATTATAATCATAATTTTTTAATTAAAATAGGAATAACTTTTTTTTTAAGTTGGTTGAGAATTTTTTTTTCAATCAAATTTTTTAATTTTTAATTTTATTAAATTTATATTTTCAAAGACTTTAATTGTTATTTAAAGGTCTTAATAGTGAGATATAGATTTTTATTATATGTAGAGTATTTGTGTATTGTATTAAAGAATGCATGAATTGGTAGGTAACTTGATGTTCATGTTAAATATATATATGGAGGTATCCATCTTAATTCTAAAAGAATATAGCAAATGAGGAATAGAAAATACCAGTGTTCAACAAATTCTTTCCTCTAAAATATAGTAAGAAGCCTACAATAAAATTACCCAATCCAAAAATAGTAAAAAAATGATGATATTTGTAAAAGGTTTCCAATATTTGATGACCTGTATCCTTTTTTGGTCAACATTAACACCATCCTTCTCTATGATCTATCACAAGTAATGAGCCATATCTATTTGAGATGAAAACATTAATATTTTAGCATAGAGAATTTGTTATCACAAAGGTGAGATTACTTAATGAACATGTTCAAATGCTCATTGATGCTCAACATCTAAAGATTCAAGTTGCACTATAGATAGAGAGGATTTGCATAATAGTGTTCTCATCTCATTGACTATTATGTGAGGATGTATAACTCAAAATCAATTGGAAAAACTTTGTGGAGCATATATTTATAGTGTTGTATATCTAACTAGTGTGAAAATCTCACATTGCAAGGGTTATTCAAAGAGTGTGATGTTTCATCTAAGGCACTATACTTAAATCCATACAGACAACATATCAACGAGGATTTGTATGATAAAATTATAAGTGCATATACATTCATTGAGATTGAATTTAACCCTATCCATTAAAAATTTTAGAAGTAACACTAAAAAATGTATTTGAAGTTAGCATACAGATTTATAGGTTATCAATAGGAAATAACATATTAAATTATATGCTAAAATAAATAATTTTCGAGGGACCTATTCAAGGTAGAGTTTTAATGTTATGTCCTTTTAATTTGGAACTCACAAATAACCATTATGAAGGGTATTCTATAACCTGGTGTCAACAAGAAAATAATGTATATATAATTAGGTTATTGAGCATAATTATTTTATTGGAATGAACACAAGAAGAGTTTCTAGCCTATGTTATAGCATGAAAACATCATAAGAAAAATATAAATAAATTATAGTGAATGTCCTCGTAGATTCTACAAAATGGTAGAGCTATAGAGCATACTATCTAATATGAGGATAAATATAATGCCAATATAATAAACAATGATATGGCACTAGATTCTCAAACTCTGTGTAGGGAAAGAAAAGGAAATGATGATTGGGCACAATCAAATAAGGTTTAAAACAATAAATGTTCATGACTAGTAGAATTAAATAATCACATAAGAGGTGGAATGCCATGTCCCATATCCAATGAATCTAAGTTTGTACAAATTAGGTATGTAGTTGTATCTTCCCTATTTTAATCTACTATGTTTTCTCCCTTATTGAGTATTATTTTTCTTTCAACTATATCGTTCCCTTCTTCTTGTTATATATGTTTACTTTCCCTTATTGACATTCTCATCGCTTGAAACATAGCACCTCATCATATACTTTCAATCTTGTGATGCAGTTGGCCTCTAATCGGTAACATTTTTTCTTTGCTTCTACCCCTCTCATAATTTTGCAAAACATGTATTTTTCCAATAGTCTATTATTGACAACATTATTTTCAAAGTGGTATTTATCTTCCCCATGATAAATATTTTAATTTAAATTTCTAATTATACATGGTCACTAACTTATTCTATTTCTATAGTACATAAAAAAAAGAGTATTTTCATTTGTGGTTATCATCTAAAATTTACTATATTTCTTTCAAATTCAATTTAGAGCACTTTTCCTCAACCATGAAAATCATAGGATAAAAAACCTAGTGATTTTGGAACCTAGACTCATGAAAAGTTCATATTTGAGCTTCGTTGGATATGGACTACATGTTTTTTAGTTTAATTTTACCTAACTTGAGGGAAGACCATATTCTCCTCTATTATGTATTGGAACTCATAAAAATGTATTTTAACTACTTTAATAATACAAAAAAATTTAGGCATGTGGCCTTTTATCTATAAAAATATCAATAGAGGAAAGGTTGTAACATCCATAGCAATGATAGTGACTAATAGAGAAGGATGAATGAAGAAAAAATTATTTAAGTGATTTTTTTTCATTAAAAAGTCAAAATATGGCACCATAGCCATTTTCTCTGATTGAAAATGAAATATTAGTCTAAAATTTTGGATATCATGGAAAAAAAATTATGATTTTTTTATAGAACAGGACTATAAGTTTGTCATATAATTTATGCTTTAACATCATATTTGAAGCTCTCAAAAACATATGTTTCAACTTGCATGTTTGGAAATCAGAGCTACTTTAGTCAAAACCATAGTTAACTGAAAGGAATATTATATGTCATCCATACAATATAAGCTACAATAAAACTTAATCACAATTTTAAATCATTCAAGAGAGATTTTTTGAATAAATACATGTCTACTGAATTTGTGAATAAGTTTTAGTGAAGGCTATAAAATTGAAAATTATCCCTTGGAACTAAAATATTATTAAATGATTCACTTTCAAAGATAGAATTTTATTAAAGGTAGGAAAGATGCTAAAGGCTAAGGAATTAGGAATTACACCCATCAATCATATGTTCTTGAAAAAAATTAAGGCTTTCTCTACAACCTTATAATTTTGAACATATCTTGTAAGCATAATATTTCATAAGAATGTATTTTTTTCAGGTACTTTATCATATACTTCACATACCTTGTCCGACCTGTTAGAGGAAAACACCCAGGAGCATCTACAAACCAAGAGAAACCTTCAGGAATGAGATAAGCAACATAGGAGAAGCTATTTCACAAGGAGTGAAGAATGAATAAAAATTGAGATAAGAAATAATTTACAAACCCAAATATTAATAGTTTAGGTTTTATGAGGTGTACGAATAACCAACCTAAACTACCTCAATGGTAAAAAATAAAATACACCTAAAAAAATAATTAAATAATAACTATCTAATAATGTTAGAAGTCTTAAGTGAACTTAAGACTACTTTACCACCCCCTTAAGTGCAACTTAGGGATATTATTATGCAATATGAGATGCAAGATGGGTCCCAACAACAAGGTCATGTTAGGTATCAATGTACAAGTATAATGATTTTTTTTTTTCTCACAAATAGAGTAAAGGAGAAGAACCCCGTGGGAAGAAACCCCTCTCCAAAAGAGAGAGAACATAAAAGATAAAAAGGAGTACTCATCAACATCCCCCAAGGACAACTTCCTTCACCCCAAACATTGATCTTAGCAAAAGATACTAAGAAGATGCCAAAGGTTTAGTGAATATGTCTGCAACTCCCTACTTTGCAGAAAAATACTCTAAACTAAGAACACCCTCTTGAATGAGCTGCCTAATGAAGTGCATGTGGTTCTCAATATGCTTCATTCTATGATACTCCACTTATTTGTGAGAAATATGTATGTAACTTTAATTATCACACTGAAGAGTAGTGGGAAGATCAAAATTAAAGCCAAAATCATCCATCAATTGTCAAAGCCATAGAACCCCATGACTATCCAAAAAAACACCTTGATATCAACCTCAGTTGATGATAATGAAATAGCAGTTTTCCTCTTGCAAGACCATGGAATTAGACCAAAACAAAGACAAAAGAAAAAGCCAGAAGTAGACCTCTGATCATGAACATCACCAGCCCAATCTAAGTTAGTGAAGCCCACAATCTGAGTAGCACCTGATGTGTCATGAATACCAAACTGAGTAGTTCCCTAAACGTACTACAAGATATGTTTGGTTTACTTACAATGTCTCTCATAAGGATCTTGAGATAAATGGGAGACAAGACCAACTACAAAGGAAATATTAGGATGACTATGTGTCAAGTACAAAAGACTACCAACCACTATCATTTCAATGTAGCATGCATTGAAAGACTACTACAACTAGAAGAAAACACAACAACTAACTGAAAAGGAGTAGGGGCTAGCTTACAGTCAACCATACCAAATCTCTTAAACAAATTAAGAGAATACTTCTTCTGGATAATAGAAATTTCTGCAAAATACTGATGAATTTGAAGACCAAGGAAGAAATGCAAAGGACCAAGGTCTATCATATCAAACCGCTTCTCCAAAGCTCTCTTAGTATCCTCAATCATGGTAGGAGAACTCCTAGTGAGAATCAAGTCATCCACATAGAGAAAAAGAATGAGAAGATCCCCTTCCATGCCTCTAAATGTAAACTTTAGGATCAGAATGACATCTAGTCAATCCAGAAGAAAGTAGAAAACTATCTATCTTCTCATACCATATAATGATTATCAAAGCCTAAAAAAAAGTGAAGGGTTCTACACAAAGCCTCGTGGCTACTCCATATAGATCTCCTCTTGAATATCACTATGTAGGAAAGCACTCTTAAAATCCATCTAATACATTGACTAACCCTAAGATGTAGCAATAGAAAGTACAAGACAAATGGAATCCATCTTTGTGATAGTAGCAAAGGTCTTTGAATAGTCAATGTGCTCAACCTAAGAAAACCCCTTAGCCATGAGACACACCTTGTACTTGTCAATAGAACCATCAGCTGCAAACTTGGTATGATACACCCATTTGCACTGAACTAGCTTTCTTCCCTTAGGAAGAGGAACAAGATCCCAGGTATGATTCTTGATCAAAGAAGAATAATTCCTCAGTCATAGCACTATCCCACTCTAGAACACCTGAAGCATCTAAATTTTTTTGAGGATCAATAGAAACTGCATGACTCAAAAGACTGATAGCTAAAGTCTGAGAACAAGTGTAGTCAGAAGTTGTAGGATCACTTACATGAGAACTAGCCTCCTTAATAAGAGTGTAAGACCAAAGAGGTTGTGTGGGTGTAGGATCATGAGAAGATGAAGTTATGTCAACAACAATATCAATACCATAATTAGGAGCATTAGGTACATCATCATCATCAACAGGAAAAAAAATACCTTGAAGAGGAACTGGGAAGAAGGGAGGTAGAGGTTTGTGATGGAGAATCCTTAAAAATGAAAGACTCATCAAAATGAACATCACATGATCAAAATTAACCTCTTGAGTGATAGGATCAAACAAACAATAACCCTTCACATCCTCATAGTAGCTAATGAAGATGAACCGCTGACTCTTCTTCTCTATTTCTTGCCACCTACTTGTTGGAATGAATGTCCATGCATGACTGCCAAATACTCTAAAGTAGGAGACCTTAGTCTTGACATGAGACCAAGCCTCCTCGGGATTCATATTCCACACTTCCTTGTGAGGCATATGGTTCTAAATGTAGTTGGTATAATTGACAACCTCTACCCAAAAAGGTAGAGCGATGGACCAAGATTGAATCATACAATTTTCCAACTCCCATAAAGTTATGTTCTTTTGCTTGGCCACTCCATTCTGTTGAGGAGTGTATTGCATTGTGTGTTGATGAAGAATACCTCAAGCAGTGCAAATTCCTAAAATTACTGATTGACATACTCCCCCAATTATCTGTGTGAATATTTTGAAGGGAATGTCTTGACTGCTTCTCCACAAATGCAGGGAAGGTCATGAAGAAATGAATAACCTCATCCTTGTACTTCAAAAAGTACACTCAAGTGTGGCAGGAGAAGTCATCAATGAAGGAGTGGGAAATGACATAAGATCAATATACACAAACTCAAGGGGTGTCATAGGATGTGTCACCATACCACTAGGAAATGGATCTCAATGATGTTTCCCAAGTAGGCAACCTAGGCAAACCCCATCAGAACAAGAGATCTAAGGAAAATTACTCACCAAGTTTTTTGTGCTCATCTATTGGAGATATCTATAATTTAGATGCCCAAACTGCTAGTGCCAAATCTTACTCACCAAATCTGCGTGAGCAATAAAGGATGATCTTAATGAAGGCTCAAATCCATCAAACTTGTACAAATGAGCTCTATTATCAACTAATCTAGTAGCGGCAACCTTCTCAAGATTATTTTACTCTTGAATAGTCACATCTTTGGGAGAGAACTCAAAAATCCTTCCATCACCATGTTGAAAATTTTGATAAATGGAGAGAAGATTCTATGAAATATCATGAATAAGAGGAACATCGTCAATGTAACTATCATGCATCTGAATTGAGCCTGCCCCTAAAACTGTTATCTACGAAGAGTCCCCAATGGTAATGTGAGTAGTATGACTATTGGAGAGATAATCAAGAAGATCTGCATCATGAGTCATGTGATGTGAAGCACTGGAAGGGTGATCCCACAAAGTTGGTTTGCAATTTCTAGGAGATTATGATATTTTTCTAAAATCATATATTTTTAGAAAATTTGACAATTTAAGCCTTAAAAAGTTCCATTTAGAGAATTCCAATTGAAGAGGGTTTGATCAAACTACCTTAGATCAAATCACCTTGTATAAAACCCCGCTAGTTTTAAACCATACCTATAATGGAGTCTCCTTTAGACCTATCAAAATGTTGATAAAATATCACTTTTGATTTACCTTTTGGGGGATCAAATGAATTAATTTAGTTTTTTTTTGTAAGTATGTATTCCTCATTATAAGCTTCCTAAAAAGTATAATTTTAAATAAATTTAATTTTATTATTATATTTATTTTTTATTTCTTGTGAATGTAGGTTTTTCACCGAAACTCAAGCTCTCTGTTATGAACATGTAAAAAAGTAGAAGATTATCAAAAGAAAAAATTAAAAAATATTAGTGCACCAAATATTGAAGTCCTTGATACAACAAAAAGAAAATTTGAGGGTATGTGCAGGATCATCATGGAAAAAACATGCCCTTAAGTGGCAAAAAAGTTCAAAAAAATCAGAGTTAGGAAACTTGATGTAAAAATTTGAATAAGTTAGCTATATTATTTCAAAAATATGTAAGAATAGAATCTATAGAATATTGAATGTAGTTTCTAAACCACTAGGTTTATTTAAAAATAAATAAAATCTATTTGGTAAAAATTTGAAATTTCAATGCAGTAGTACTTAAATTTTAGGGGGAAAAAAAGAAGTAGGCGTCTGTCTGACCACCCTAACCACAATAAAATGATAATATTTTTTTTTATAATATTTTATATATAAGTATAGGACTCATGTCCCGATGTGATGCATATTTTGTTGTAATATTTTTCCAAGTAAATAATTAATTATGAATTTTTTATTACAACTTTTAAAAAATATGAAAACTTGTCTGTCTGACGACCTTAACTTGGTCAAAACTTCATGAAATTCAATTTTTTTTTAATCCTATAGTATGAAAAGCATAGAATGTGATGCATGTTTTAGATTCAAAAAATCTGATATTGTTTGAAAGCTATAGATGTTTTTCAATCAGCCTATCAATCAGGACTTTAGTTGTAATTCAAATAGAAAATGAATAATAATTATTTATTAAATTCATAGTAAAGCATAATTTATATTGGTGGAAAACTGAGAATCTCCTTTAAAAACCTTTTTCATTTCATCAATTTTGGGTAAAAAAAATTCATCAGCTACATACCCATCATATCGCCACTTTTTGGCCCATCATGATCCCGCACATACCCTTGAATTTCGGTACATACAAAAAAAGTTGTGTTATATGGTTTGCCTAAGTCTAAATTGTAATTGGTTTGAGTTCGAAACTTGATTAAGAAAAAAATATTCAATAAAACACTATGAAACCAATTGGAAGCACACGATATCTTAGTTATAAATCTAAATTCAAAAAAAAAAGATTTTTATCCTTCATGGAATTTTTTTTTGTGTTATACAATGAGCGTCACTCCTTAAAAATGGTGTTTACTGAAAAAATAGTTTTTGAAGGAGATGGAAAAAGAGTTGCAATCTAATTCCAAAATTTTTGAAAAAGATATATTTAGAATCTACAGACAAAATTCCAAAAATCACTAGTTTGCAACTTCTTCAAATTCCTCATGGTTTAGCCACTATAGGTGCTCAAAATTGAAAATTTAGTTAGAAAAAATTAGTTCAGTGTCCAGTTTAGCCTAAAATTATAAACTAGTATTGTGGGATCACCCAGAATCAAGAATCCATGGGTAGAGGACAAACCTCTTGCTATAAGTGGTTGGCCTTTTCCTAAGGAAGAAGACTTAGGCATGGAAATGTTGTGCTTCCTCATAGGTTCCTCCAATGTTGTGAGCCTCACAAAACAATGTGCATCATTATACCCTAAATTTCCACAAAATGAACAATTATCCTTCTTCTTATACTTGGAAGATGATTCTCCCGAGTTAGAAGAAGGATGAGGTGTAGTCTTCCAATCGTTCTCCTCCTTAGGCTTCAAGGTATGCTCAACACTTGGAGGATAATTTGTCTTAGGATTCTTCTTATTCTTACCCTTTCCCTTGGAAAATTGAGCCATCAAGGCATTCCATCTAGATCAACTTGGCTTTCTCCCTAGCTATTCAATCACAAAACACCTCAAAAGAAGGCATCTGATAAGCATCTCCCATAGCATCCATGGTAGAATAGAAGGTGGAAGAAAATACTTGAAATGACCACATAGCTTAGACGAGATCAAGAAACACCCTTTAAATTTTTTTGACATGACCACATCCTTTCAACTATGGCAAGATCAACCTGAATTGTGCAAGAAAGTTATGAATAGTGGGAAAGGCATCTAGATAGAGAAGAGTGAGAACGGCTTTGAGCTACAAGATCATGACCTGATTGAACTTTCCATACAACTCAACAAGCTTATACCACACCTCTCTAGCTGTTGTACACTATGCAATATGAAAGAACAAACTGTTAGAAACATGGAGGCCTATGAGTCCTCTCACCTCATCCATTTTGTTGCAATGTAAAAACTTCTCAAATTCCTTAGTGAACTTGGGTTGTTTGAGATCCAACATTTGTGAAAGACCTTGAGATCCAACATTTGTGAAAGACCTTGAAATTCCATGTGTGATAGTTTTCTAGAGTGAGTGGTTCAATCTTCAATTTTGACATGATGTGAAAATGCACACGAAGAGACAAATATGCTACTTATACCCCCCAAGAAAAAATAATAATGTGTCATCCCCCGAAACACTCTTCCAAAAAAATACTAGATTTGAGCAACAAACTAGCAATAGATGGAAAAAAATCAAGTTACAAAACTATAGTGTAGTAAAATGCATACCCTTGAATGTTCACACTTTTTTTGGCCCACCTTGTTTTATTTATGCTTCTTTATGGCTTAACTGGCCCAATTTTTCATCCACAAGCTTAATAAACTATATATTTTTATAGAAAATCCTAACAAACCTGAAAAGATAAATGTTCATTTAATGTTTCCCTCTGTGTGTTCTTGATTTT
This sequence comes from Sequoia sempervirens, assembly GCA_007258455.2. NCBI lineage: Eukaryota > Viridiplantae > Streptophyta > Pinopsida > Cupressales > Cupressaceae > Sequoia > Sequoia sempervirens. The sequence continues at coordinate 200,466,816 of VDFB02281492.1, forward strand.
TGGACTAGGACTAAAACACCACTTATGGCATCTTTTTCCTCCATGGGTCTTGGGACCCTAATTTTGAAAACACCTAAAAAGGTCCCTTTTTGGAGTATGTGCTCCGCGAATTGAGCCTTGGTACTAAGATGCCACCTAGGGCATCTTAGTCCTCCTTGGCTTATTTTTGGGATTCAATTTCAAATTTGGGTGAGATTTAGTCTCCTTTATTTAATGATTTCATATGTAGGCTTATTGTAGTGTAATTTTGGGATAGTAAGTATGAATAAGTATAAATACAAGGTTCCCTCTCTCATTTTTCTCATAACAAGATAAAAATAAATCTAAGTATCAAAGCATTCAAGTATTCAAGCATTCAAGAGCATTTCATCAATTATTTTGATCCATCATCAAGATTCAAGTATCATGTCAAGGGCTTAGTGCATCCATTCATGTTGTTGAGCCAAGATTGTGGATGTAGCATTGAAGATCTATTTCCAACCATTGTTCATATTCCAAGATCCAAGATCTACATTCTTCATGGCCACTACATGGTAGATTGTATATCTTCTTCACAAGACATCATACAAGGTGATATCATTTACACATTTCATGTTTCATGCTTCATTTCATTCATTTCATCGTTTGGTTTAATTACCTACAAGGGGTTTGACCTAGGAAAACCCCCATTCACTAACAAACAAAAAAAAATTCCCTCTTGCATATTTGTGACTATAGATCTAGGTTGAAGACTTGAATATCACTTGGAGTTCAAAGTTGCAAAATTTGCAAAGTTATGCTACAAAGTTGCCATCTTCACAGAAACTCACCTACAAGTCAGATCTGGAGTGAAGCAAGTATAGACCTTGGAGTTTAGGATATAGTGCAGGGGAACCTACACCTTATGATGTAAAAAAATGAGTCCTTGAAGTGATCAAAAGTTGTTTTGAAGTTCTTTCAATCTTTAAGCAACGAGGAAGTTGCAAAATATGTTAAAACATGAAAATTGTAAAAGTTGTCACCCATGTCAAGATGGGTAAAAGCAAGGATTTTTGTTGTTTCTAAGTTTAAAGGTCTTACTATAGGTTGAATAAGGTCTAGAATACCATATTATAGGTGTTTAAAGGTGTTTTAGGTCTTAAAGGTCAATTAGGTGGAATAATGCAAGAGTTACAAAATGTTGTTAAGTGCAACATTGGAAAAAATTGCAATTGAAGTGTCAATTAGTTGAACTGATTAGTTGTGCTCAGTGGTTGAAGGTAGTTTTATGTTGGAATGATTTAAAAATCCTTCCAAGGTCTCGAATAAGGGTTGGTGAAGTCTGTATCATATCATACATAAGAAATACCATACTCATTGTGTAATTTTTGACCATTTTCACTGTTTTCCTAAAGATTCTTGGTGTTGTAAGGAACCGTATAGGCCTTTCATGGTCTAAAACCATCAGTACTTGAAGTTACACATGTTTACTTTGATTTATATTTGATTTGAAGTTTTAATTCATTGATTTGAGTGATAAATTAACAAAACACAGTGATAGCCCTATTTTCCTGTGTCAAGGGTTTTTAGGGTAATAATATGAAAAATTAACCAATCCACCTACTATATTGGTCTTTTTTCTCAGTGGATTGCTTATCAGAATGCTAACTTAAGTTTTTTAGTGCTTTAGTGAGTAAAAGGGTGAAGGAATGTGGTATTAAAGTGATTCCCTAGGGCTGATAGGGCTATTTTCCTTGTAAAATGATGGTTTTATGATGGGCCTCAAAGAAAAGCTAATGGGACTAAGTTTGTGAGGGTGCAAAGAGTCTATGTAGACCTGTAGGAATTTTTTTGGGATAGTGGATGAGTTTGGGAAGTCTTGGAAAGGAAATTTTCATTAAACCTTAGGTTGGTTGCATACAAATAGAGGGCTTCATGGTTCACCAAGTTAGAAACTTTAAATCTGAGAAAAAGTCAAAGAATCTAAGGTTTTGAAAGGTTTTCTAACTCTATCAAAATAGTTTATGTAGAATCCAAGTGTTTAGTAAGTACTTTCTTTGTAAAATATGACTAATCTACTAGCCCTAGGACAGTGGTGTTATGTTGAAAGTCCACAAACTTGCGAAGGAATCATTGGAGATCCTTGGGGATAATTGTGTAGGTCCTCTAAGAACTCCATTTAAATTAACATTAGGCCTTGGTACGACCTTCTTCAAAGGACTCCATTCATAGGTGGTGTTGTGAAGGATAGAAGCCTAGTGTGGGTGTTGGGAATAGCTTGAAAGGATTGTATTGAAGAAAATCTCATTATTTGTATTTCTTCACTTCAAGAGGGAAATTGGGCCACTCCATTATTGGGTCTGCATCAGAGTGGTATCAAAGCATTAGGCACAAGATCTTGTTGTTGGTCATTTGTTTGATTTTGTAGGTTGGTAGGTGAACAAGAAAGTTGTGAAAGATTCCTCCAAAGGCTAGTGCAATGGCTAAGGAAATACAAGAATTGAAGGAGCAATTAGAAAGGAATGAAAGGATATACAAAGAATATCAAGAAGCCACCATAGCAAGGATAGCATCTTTGGAGAAGAACTAGCTCGGAGAGGAGTTGTGGATGAAGATTAGAGTGATGAAGAGGCTGAAGGGGAAGAAGGAAACCCTCTAGTTCTAGATGATGAAGATGATTTAGACCCTGATGAAAGGAGAATGCTCAGGATGCTAAAGGTGGTAAAAGGTGACAAGACTCCAAAGGTAAAAGTTGATGTGCTAATGTATGGAGGTAAGATGGATAGTGAAGAGGTTTTACATTGGATTGATGCCTTAGATAACTTTTTTGAATTTGAAGACATTGATGATAGCAAGAAGGTTCAGTATGTAAATAAAAATTTAAAAGGACCAGCCCTCACATGGTGGAATTATGTCCAAGAGGATAGAGTAAAGAAAGGTAAGTCCAAAATATGTTCTTGGGATAAGATGGTAGAAAAATTTAAGGCTCAATTCTTACCAAAAGATTATGCTATTCAAACTTTCATGAAATTGCAAGAGTTAAAGCAAAGAGAAATGGATTTGATGTCTTACATTGAAGAGTTTCATAGATTGTGTATAAGAGTAGGTCATAATGAAGATGAAGTGGAAAGAGTGGCTAGATACTTGAGTGGTTTGAGGTTGAATATAAAAGATGATATTAGCTTGGAACCACCTAAGATAGTTGAGGAATGCTTCCAAATGGCAATGAGGGCAGAAGATAGAATTAGGAGAAGACAAGAAAGAGAAGCAAGGGGCAGAGGTAATGTGAATAGAGGTAGAGGTTCAAGACATTCCAAGGAAGATCATGAAGATGCTAATAAAAGCAAGGAACAAGCACCTGAATCAAGGGGTGGAAAAATAAACTTCAGGTCAAAGAGGGATTTCAATGAGTTTTAGGTAGATGTTTTAAGTGCAATGAGTTTGGACACCAATCTTTCAAGTGTCCTCAAAGTCAAGGTACAACTTCAAGTGGTGATATAAGGACTGAGAGAAGAACACAATTGATTCAAGAGGAAGAGTGTGAAAGTTCTGTAAGTTCAAGTAGACCTACAAATCCAGAGGTAGGAGAAGCACTTATGATGAGAAGAACATTGTTGCAAGCACCTAAGGTGGAAGACATGAGCCAAAGAACGAGCCTATTTAGAACCTCATGCAAATGCAAAGGTAAAGTGTTGCAAGTTGTTATTGATTCTAGTTCTCAAGATAACAGATAAGTTGAGTCTAGAAAAGATACCTCATGTAGCACCCTACAAAGTTTCTTGGGTAAATGATAGTCAAACTTTAGTGGTGAATGAGCAAGCCTATGTGGATTTTTAAATTGGGAAGTACAAGGATAGAGTCTTATGTGATATATTTCCAATGGATTGTTTCCATCTACTCTTGGGGAGGCCTTTGCAATTTGATAGAAGATCCATGTATGATGGTTGGGAAAACACTTATACAATTTGGAAGGGTGATCAAAGTTTCAAACTAACTCCTTTGCAAGAAAGAGGGAAGGATAATGGTAAGTCTATGATGGTCATGTTTGGAAAGAAGGAGAATTTAAGGCTTAAGGACAATAAAAATGATATGTTTTCTGATTTGGAACAGGGTTATGGTGTTGGGACAGTAGGTAAGACACCTCCAAATGGTGCTAGGAAAGTGCATCTAGGGTTTCTCATATTTGCATTAGTGAAAATGCATATGGGTTGAATTTTTTATTTATTCCACCATTTTATCTCATTTAAAAGTTGAAAAGTGCATTGTTCATCATCTTAATTACATCTAGAAACATTCTTATTGCATTCAAAATTGAAAAAAAATGAATTCAATTTTGCATCCAATTACTTCTTACTAGTTACTTTTTCTAGCCTTCATTTGCACAATTTTTTGTTTCCAAACATTAGGTCCCTAGGTAGGCAACCTAGGAACACTACTCTCAATCCAGAATAGTCTTATTTTTTGCAAAAAACTATTACTAGGACTAAAACGCCCTTGGTGGCATCTTAGTCCCTCTCTAGTTTTCTATTATAATACCCTGTCTGAGTGATTTGCTATCTATTTCAACTTCTGAAACCTTCAAATTTCATCAAGAGGACTAAGACGCCCTCTTTTTCATCTTAGTCCCTATAGAATTTCAAACTGTAGTTTTCAAGATTTGAATCAACATTTATGTGCTTCTATTTTTTGGCATTGGTTATCCATTTCAGTGGATCAACTTTCTTTTTCAAGCATTTTACTAAATCTAGCTTAAAGTACTTCATTTCATGCATTTCTCAATTCAAAATTTACATTTACAACATTTAAATTTCAAATAATTGCATAGTGTAATTAGAAAATTGTCATACTTGAAAACTAAAAATTGCATTTCATTCTAGACCCTTACATTGCATTTTAAGATTGCATAGATTACTTTTCAAAAATGTGAGTTTCGATCTTCTCCAAGTTTGCAAAGAAAAATTTATTCAATAAACATGTTAGTCATTCATTCAATGCATTCCCTAGTTATGAGAGTCTCTTAGCACAATAAAATGAAATTATTAATGCTTTCCTTCATTATAAACCCCCTTGTATCTATCATATTTGTGAGAATGATGTGATAGAAGAGAATACAAACCTAGATAATCATGATGATTATAATTGTTCTTCTCCTGATACCTCTCCTTTTAGTGATGAAGATATCTTGGTGAAAGAAGGTACAATCATTGAAAATCATGAAGATCTTTCTTGTCTTTCTCCTCATCCCCTTTGGGAAGATATCATAGCACAAGAGAATGAGATTGTAAAGGATGATAGATTGGTCTTAGATAATAAAAAATTTAAGGTGTTTAAAAACCCTCTTTATGATCCTTCCCCTACTTATCCTATTTTGGAAGATATTAGGGAACAAAGGAATAAAATCATAAGTGATCATGAAAATCATACTTTTCCTTCTCCTAGTATCTCTCCTCGTTGTCAAGAAGATACTTTGATCAATGAATGTCATGAGAATCTTAGTTTTCCCTCTTTTCCTAGGGAAACCCTTATTGAGAAAGAAAATCCAACCATTGATAATTCCATTGCATGCCATGAAGTCATTCAAGAAGAACAAACCTTTGAATGTCACAAACATTAAGTTTGTGTTTCTCCTAATAACTCTCCCCCTTTGGAAGATATCATGGTGGAAGACAATGAAAACCTTGACAATAGTAATTCCTTAGATGAAGATGATGAAGTAACCTTAGACTCCTCTTCACTAAGATATCAGGAAAATAATGATAATTCTTCTAAGGTTATGCACATTAGATACCCCTTGGAGTACTCTCCCAACCCTAAACTTATCATTTATCCACCCTCTCAAAAACCACATGTTCAAAACAAACCTGTCCTTATCCTCAATCCACCTAAGAACAATGTTTTTCAAGAACCGAGTTACAATAAAATTGCTCATACATACAACACTAGGAATAATCCACACCGAAGAAAAATATCTTCAACATCCCTCCCATTGCCTAATCCTTTCTTACCAGGTCCCCCTCATTGTCCTTCACAAAATGGAAAGGAGTATGATCTTGTCGAATAACTTAAGAATAATCTCGCTAAGATAACTTTATGGGAACTTATCCAGGCCTCCCCCCACTATAATAACATGATTCAAAGTGCCTTACAACAAGTTCCTATACCTTCTAATGTGCAACTAAATGATAGAGCATCCATGATTCAAGGAATAAATGTTGACATTTTTTTTCCACAAAAGTGAACTCCCCCCTTTAGAAGTGAAAAAAAAATTTGATGCTTTCATGATAGTAGTTGAATACAAGATGGTAGGGATAAAGAAAACCCTTGTTTACAATGGCTTAGCCTTAAATGTATGTAGTGTAAGCCTTTTGGATAAACTTGGTGTTGATAAATCAAAAATTCAACCTAACTCTTTATCTATTAAGGGATTTTATAATGTGGGAAAGAAATCACTCGGTGTGATCATTTTGCCTATTACAACTAGAAAGACCACATTAGAAACATCGATCCATGTTATTCCTCATGTTCATATAATCTTCTTATAGGCAGACCATAGATTCATGCAATGAATGGGGTGCCTTCCACTCTTCATCATAAAATGAAATACATACACAACAAAAAAGCGTACATGCATTAGATGCTGATAATGAGCCTTATAGTGTATTACAACTTGACAAAAATAAAGAGAATCCCTTGAAAACATTAACACCAACTACACAAGTGAAACTTGTGCAACATAAAGACAAAGAAAAACACATTGAAGAAGTCACAAAGCTATTAGAAGATGATTGGGATTCCTTAGATTTCAAGCATACATTCATGGGAGAATACAAGATCATAAAAAAATATTTAGACAAGGGAAAAGAAACAAAAGTAATTTCAACACAAAATTTAGAAGACCCTTCAAAAGCATCCACCTCAACCACTTCAGAAGAAAATATAATGAATTACACAACAAACATGAAAGAAAATGACTATCAACAACCACCAAATCCTGAAGAAATAAAAAATATTTATGAAAAAGGTTAGGAACTTATGAAACAACTTGGATATAGTGGAAAAGGATGTGGTGCTAGAGAAAAAGGTATTCATGTCCCTATAGAGTGTCACACACGAGAAAAGAATAGTGGTGTTGGTTATTCTCCCTCAAAAGACACAAACAAGCCTTCACTTAATATCAACACTATCACAAATCATCCCTCTAAACGAACTTTAATAGTAGTGCACCCTAAGTTGATAGACACTAGTGGTCTTTATCCTTTGTAAGAAACAAAAAAAAAAAAAATCTTCACTTAATTTCAATGTCATCATGCAAAACACTAATGATTAGAATTCATTAGATGTTACACCCTCCAATAAAGGAGAGAACAAAATATTGCAATCTAAAGCATCTTGTGTAGGTATGATACCTTGTCCTAAGCAAGAGATATCTTTATCAAAAAATAAAGCTACATGCTCAACTTTTGACCAAGAGAGTATCTTGACGAGACTCCTCCAAGGTTGTTTGACCTCTCTTCCTTCAATAATACAAAATAAATTTTAATACAAGACTTCATTTTGTGCATATATCATAGAATTCATGGTCATTTTGCTAATGAATGTAAGGCTTTGAGTAAAAAAAATCAACATCTTAAGGAGTTTCATGTTCTTCCTTATGTGGGGGCACCTAATTCCTCTAATTGATACTAATTTTAACTCTAGCATATTTCTCATCAATTATTTTGGCTCACCTTTTCCCTGCACTCAGTGGGGGAAAGGGGTTAGGTAGCCTTGTCCTCATATGTCACCTATCATTGCCTCTTTTGGCTAGTTGATTTCCTTCCATGTATATTTACGAGCAAGCTTAGATGTGGATGCCATGCCTTAAGTTGGATTGCATGTGACATACCCTCTTTCCTTTTTTCATTTTGGCTACTTTAAAGTAAATGCTCAGAACATGGTGTTAGCAATTCCTTTAAATTGGGGGCATACATTGGAATTATTTTGGCATGATTTTATTTCCATTTGTTCTCATGTTTCACTGTGCAATTTTCTTTTTTCTTGTGTTGTCCTTTTCTTGGTGGTGTCCTTGGGTTTGATTTCCTCCAAGAGTGTGATATTTCTTTGACTTGTCCTCTCTTGGAAACATTAAGCACTATGTTCCCTAAGAAGAGACCTTGCACGAACTAAGAAAAATCCCTTCAAACATCCCTCTCTCTCGTTGCATTTTTCTTTTGTACCTTATTAAAGTCATGGAGGTATGGGTTTGATATGGTCTGTCGAGGCTCACCTAGTGAACACCTAGCTTCACTAGCCCATGTGAGTATGCATTCCCGTACCTTATTAAAGTCATGAAGGTATGGCTTTAATATGGTCCCTTGGGCCTCACCTAGTGGATAACTAGCTCCCACTAGCCTTCATGAGCGTGTGTTTTGTTTGCATAGTGGACAACATGTTCCACTTGTAAACCTTTTTGGACAAACAACCTAGACCTAGTCCACCACGTTGGATGGCCAGTCGAAGCTTGATCCGTTGCAATTTTTCATTTTTATTTTTCCTTTTTCCTATGGTGTATGTTTGTGATCTAGTTATCTCTTCATATATCATCCACATGTGTGTTCCTTTGTGCTTATTCTAGTTTATCATAATATTTTGACTGTAGGGGCTTGATCATCCCTCTTGATCATTATCATCCTATCTTACTAGGATTCATACATATAAATCCCTCTTGATTGTGTGGTTGGATACTTTAGTGTGAGTTTGAAGCAAGTTCATCCTCTCACTAAAGTGAGGGCTAAATGTAGTGTAGTAAAATTCATACCCTTGCATTTTCACATTTGTTTATGCCTCCATTGCTTTATTTATGCTTCTTTATGGATTAATTAGCCCTATTTTGCATCAACAAGCCTAATAAAATATATATTTTTATGGAAAATATTGTAAAAATTCAAAAGATAAATGATCATTTAATGTTTCTCTCTCTATGTCCCTGATTTGTGGACTGGGACTAAAATGCCACCTAGGGCATCTTTGTCCTCCATCAGTCTTAGGACCCTAATTTTGAAAACCCCTGTAAAGGTCCCTTTTTGGAGTCTATGTCCCGAGAATTGAGCCTTGGGACTAAGGCACCACCTAGGGCATATTAGTCCCCCTTGGCTTATTTTCGGGGTTCAATTTGAAATTTGGGCCAGATTTAGCCTCCTTTATTTAATAAATTCATATGTCATGTTGGTTATTTTTTTAGAACCAAACTTAAAATCTTAGTCCTAACCTATGGGCTTGCCATGACCCAATTATCTGCTAGGTTGAAGATTGGCCAACACTTAAGTAGAGTAGTTATTACTTTACTTCTTCTCTTCGGGATCAGTGAGATCCAGGGAGGGTAATCCCATATATACTCATAATATTTTATGCTTGATCAAGAGTATTTCTTCACACAGATGCATGATTCCATGAAAATCACCTTATTAAAAGCTCCACAAACCTTAGATAGAAGTGTTACTTATTTTTAAGGTGTGTGCCTTCATACTTAGAAGTGGGACATTGAAATTTAAAGTATTTTGAATCATTCTTCATCTTCAATCCTAGCCCAATTCAACACTGGCTCAACTGATAATAAGATAAACTAACAAGATGATCATTAATTTATCTAAGGAAGAAAATGAGTTATAACTGGTAGTCAATCGGTAATACAATTTGGATTGAAGCTCAAAAATTAGTGGACCATTAGGATGTCACTTTGTAACATCTAACTCATCGTGTCTACGAAGTATCACTTCCTTACTAAATCCTATATGCTTTTCTCACAAAATAATGAGCTCATTTCAACGTTTAATCAATTCTTTGAACTGAAGCATAAAACAAGTTCATACATTTTGTGCAAATGACAAAAGAAAAATGAGGATGTCATCAACAATATTCATTCATAACTTGGAAGAAAACACATAGGAGAGAAATATTTATAAACTAAAATTCTTCTTCATTTCTAATATTTCATTGTAAAACCATATTTAAGATTCATACATAGTATAACTTTCATCTTAGACTTTCTTTTGATTCATCTACTAGAGTATCTATTTACATTATATTCTGCTATAGAATAGTATCTATTGTGACCTTGTCTAGACTCAAAATTTTGAACTCTTCTATTTTTTTTCAGCCATGAAATCCCCTTTATCTAAACAGGGGAGCAATAAGCACCTGGCTGAATTAAAATTTTAATTTCATTTGAGTTCATTTAAAAAACTAATTCTAACTAACTCCTTGAAGGACTCCCTAGGCAGTTTCATACGTAATCATTTTAGAACAAAGGAGGAAAAAACAATGTGTAGTATATTAGTCATTGCTGTCACAATATTCATTGTTTGGAACAAAAAGATTCGGTTCATAACATCTGGAAGATTATTCCACATCAACATGAGAAAATGAAAGACAAATACCTCCTATGCAAAGACCATGGTGTCATAAAAAACTAAAATAGGAGGTGACCCTATTCAAAGTTGTCAGCATCCCAAAATGCTCGACCACTCCTTGTCCTCAATGCAATTGGAGGCATCACCAACACGTCATCATTAGAACTATCATATGGCACTAGGGAACACAGGTACTAGCCATAGTTTGAGTCATCATCAGCTTTAGCATTCAAAGGAGAGTCTGAAAGCACGATAGGAGAATTGTGCTTACCCAGGTAGGATCTATGACTCTTCTCTTTCTTTCTAGCCTTCTTCACTGGCATTTCTAGTTCCTTACCTGTGCATTCGACCACTTCACCTGGAAGGGTCCTATTCCTCAAATGGTATGTACTCTGCACAATTGACTTCTTTTTATGGCCCCTATCCCTCCTTTTCTCCTTTGAAACCTTCTGAGAAACCATGGATTCTTGCTTAGCTATGCCTTCAAGGCATTCAAACACACTTAGCCAGCTAGACCTTCTAACAAGTGGAGATGATGTACCAACTTTTCCCATTTTCTATAAAGCTAGTTGAGAGATAATTAAAATCATTCTAGACTTAAGGCCCATAAGAGAAACAACCCAATCCCAACAATTACAAACAATTCTAGCAACAGAAATCCCAAATATACCAAAGAACCTAATCTCATACCAATTTTCTCAAGATGAAGACACAAAAACTCTACTTAGGAAAACTCAATCACCTCTACTACTCATACATTACTTCTTCTGTAGTCTGAAAAGATAGTGTGAATAAAATAGTGATCAACTTGCATTAAATAGAAAATTTGAGCATGCATAATTAATGATTCAAAATTCCTTACGCGAGCGAATTGGTAACTTTTTAGTTTGGCTCTGCATCTGGACCATTCATCTTATATCAATTAACACTTCATCTAAGGTGGCCATGAGCTTTGTTTTTCGACCATTATCAACTTGATCCTTGAAAACAAAGAGGTTATTTCAAATGGTGCCATGTTTCCCTCCAACCCTAATTAATCATAGCTGATCTGACGATTAACATGTATCACCAACCTAATTCATGCTTGTCATTAATATTGGTGAAGTACATAGGACCAGTTTCTTGGAGAGAAACTTTCTTTATACACTTCATCGCTGATTCTCTCCAAGATTTAGGGTACAATTTAGTGATGAGGCTATTCATGTGATGATTTTCAATCCATCAGATCATCCTACTATAATACTTTATCAATAGCTATCTAGTTATCTCACGACTTTCCTTTTTGATGTGTGTGAAATCCCTAGGATCGACACGTTTCCCTTTTCCTTTATGGTCATTTCTCATCACTGATCTACTTTATCTTCTCTCGACTCCATCAATGATGTAAACATCTCGACAATGCTCTCTAGCCCATGGTTCTATGGTTTAACCCTTGGTTACATTTATCCTTCCATCGCACATCACTAATTCAAACCTTGCTCTTAAGACATTATCTATGACAAGAGATGTTGTGTCAACACCAAATTCGGACATGTATAACCTACATAAAACAAACATCGCAAAAACATTGCTCATAGGATCATGCCATATTAGCGAGAAAAATCCTTTAGAGAACATTCATGATCGCTTATCGCTAATTTAGAACCCAAGTTATAAATCAAATCCGTGATGAATGATGAAGTCAAAACATATGGCCATTGTTCATCACTAATTCTCTTCATATATTTTGCAAGCAATTAGTGATGAGAAGATTTACAACCTTTGCAATGTCCATTATGTATCACTGATGTGAGACTTTACATTCAAAATGTATTAGCAATCAAGCGATACACATGAAACACATCACATCGCTCATCACTATTTAAAATTTATCTTTTTATGGCCATCTGCAATGAGCGATAAGAACATAAAGACAAAACTATCGCTAAACTCTATTACAATTTTGAAGGCTTGAAAGCCATTAGCGATGAGCGATCTATCAAAGGGAAAGCATCAGTCCATCACTCATCACTAATTTAAAGTATGAATCAATGATTCAATTAGCAATGAGAGATACAACTATGAAGGTTGTTGGGACATAAGTGGGAACTTTTTAAGCACATGCTCATTAGTTGTTTTAAGAAAGGAGACTTCCCTAGGACAACATGAGAATAGTAGGAGAAATACTTATGAATCATGCAATACAATGGATGTAGAAGTTACGCAATTGAAACCTAGACAAGAGAAATGTCAGTCACATGATGATATTTTACGTGTGAGAGAAGATTCTTGGTGACCGATAATAGGCAATACCAGTAAACGACAGAATAGAACACCAAACAAATTAAAATGAAACAAAACCATAAACCTCATATAAGAACACTACACAAATGTAACAATTTTTTTTTTAGGGTTTTAAAATGAGTACAGTAGAATTTTGCAAAATTTGAGAGTGCCATGTCACGTCTTCTTGTTGTGGTGTACTTTTTTGGATATTAAGCATGAATAAGTTTAAATACAAGGCTCCCTCTCTCATTTTTATCATAGCAAGATAACAAGCAATCTAAGTATCCAAGCATTCAAGTATTCAAGCATTCAAGAGAATTTCATCAAGTATTTGGAGCCAGCATCAAGATTCAAGCATCATGTTAAGGGCTTAGGGCATCCATTCATGTTTTTGAGCCAAAATTGTGGATGTAGCATTGAAGATCTATTTGCAACCATTGTTCATATTCCAAGATCCAAGATCTACATTCTTCATGGCTACTACATGGTAGATTGAAAATCTTCTTCACAAGACACCATACAAGGTGATATCATTTACACAATTCATGTTTCATGCTTCATTTCATTCATTCCATCATTCGGTTTAATTACCTACAAGGGGTTTGACCAAGGCATACCCCCATTCATTAACAAGCAACAAGATTTTTTCTCTTGTATATTTGTGATTGTAGATCTAGGTTAAAGACTTGAAGATCACTTGGAGTGTAAAGTTGTAAAAGTTGCAGTACAAAGTTGTCATCTTCACCGAAACTCACCTACAGGTCAGATTTGGAAGTTTCAAGACCTCTGACCTGTAGAGAAGCAAGTACACACCTTGGAGTTCAGGATCACATTCAAAAACTTTAGAAATTTGAAACATGACTAATACACCACCTTGGGCATCTTAATCCTCCAAGTGGTATTTTTCAAACATTGTTCGAGATTCTGTTTTGACATCTAAAGACTCTATATTTGGCCTAAAAAATAACTTAGAGACTAATTCTCCATCTTGGGCATCTTAGTCCTCCATAGAATATTTTAATAGGTTCTTTAAATTTCTAGAATCCTCGCATCATCCCTAGATTTTCTAGGTGCACATATACTATCTCTATGTTTCATAATTTTATTATTTGCATCTCTCATTTAGCTTACATTTCTAGTTTTAGGTCATTTTTAATATCACGCTATGTTTCCAAACATTTTCTTTTCCAAGCATTTTCTTGGTGGTGAACCCCTTAGAACTTAAATAAACCCCTCCTAGGTCCTTCCTAATTGAGAATTGACTCACCTTGTGAGGTTTTTACTCAATCCAATTGGGACCCCTAGGACATTAGTGAATGATTGACTAGAAAAAGTGTGATATCTTTAGGTATCCATTTTTCTACACATCAAAAACATGCAATTTTAAGCTATAGCAATAGATGGAAAGATTATTTAAAAAAAGAGTACCTGGACCAAGCTCATAATCACACCATTCAATAATTTACTTAGAAGTCTCTATGTGTAGATGTGTATATAAACAACAAAGAAAGCCTATGCCTGGAAAATATGGGATAATTTATCCCCTTCGAGGAAAAACACAACCCCAAAAACTCACTTTCAGCAAGGAAGTGGCAAAAAAATGCAATTGCTACACCCTTTGCCGCAATCTCCAATAGACCATAGCTTCACATTTGATCTTTATTTGAAAAAATGATGCCACTATGAGATGCTTCTATGAATTCCTTCCAACCCAACAAGGGTCAAACTAAGCCCAAAAAATGAGATCACCACAAAATTTGTGATGTTTCCATGCAACTGGTAGAGGTTTCTACTTCTTCAACAATATACCTGCCTTGAATAGGATTCAAACACTTGCACATAAAAAATTTATGACTTGAACAATGAAAATGATGAGTTCTCCTTCACACCCCACGCCTTCAAACCAACCTTCAAACTACCAGGGTATGAATCCTTCAACTAGTATGGCATGCACTTGGAAAAGGCATACACTGACCCTTAATCTAATACATTCCTCATAACAGATGTCATGGCCTTCAAAAAATGTTCCTTTTAAGGAAATAATTGTGCTTGTGAAAAAAAATCTCCTCAATAGAAAAACAACACTTCTCTATTTAGCAAAATTGGGCCTCCAAATAAATCATTGATTATCTCACTAGAAAATTTCCCATTCCACACAGTAGATCACACCCCTATTTCTAACACAAGCTCTATAGGTCACAAAAAATTGACCCTCTCACTAGAGAATTAAGCTCAACAAATATTACTACCACTTGTGGATGGAAATGTACCTCTGCAACAGAGGATTGGGCCTTCAATCAGGAACAAAAAATATGATCTCAACAGGTTTCTAACAAAAACTCTCAACATGGAAGGTGGTTGCAAAAGACAAGCTCTGATACCATGTTAGAGAAAAAAACTTGAGAGAATTTTCAAAAAAATAGAAACCTTCATGAATGAGAGAAGCAAAATAGGGGAAGCTATTTCACTAGGAGTGAAGAATGAAGAAAAAATGAGATGATAAATAATGTTTAAACCCAAATATTAATAGTGTAGGTGTGATGAAGTATGGGAAGAACCAACCCAAACTACCTCAATGATAAAAAATTAAATGCACCTAACAACATTATTAAATAATAACTATCTAATAATGTTAGAAGTCCTAAGTAAACTTAAGACTACCTAACACATCCTTCTACATTTACATACATGTACATACTAGGGAACTTGGAAGAACCACATTTGACAAAAACTATCATTTTTTAAACTTTGGTAGATGTCCATACTTGATTCTAGTTGTATATTTTGGATTTTACAAAAAAGTTATATTTACTTTAGATTATGTAAATCCTTTGAACAAAATATGTATTTTTCACTTGACCTATAATCATTGTACATAATCAATGAGAAAAATTCTTGAGAAATCCTAAATTTTTTACAAATTTTCAAATTGGAAAGATATTGAATGATGCATGTGCATATTGCATTCCTTTAAAAAAATTGTACACATCCACTATGGAAATGACAACTAAAAAATATGAATAAATTCTCTATCATTTATGTTATAATGGACTTTAATGCCTTGTTGTAAAGATCAATTTTTGACATAGGCTAAAACTATAATAGTGAGTTTAAATTCTTTGGTTTTGAGAAATATTTATTACTTTATGAAAGGTTGAATTATTTTTCTTCTATGCTTGGGAGATAGAATAACAATCTTCACTCTCACTCATTCAAGGAAAACCCTAGAGATCTCAATCTAAAGTGTGCAAAGGAGAAAGAGATCTTGTAATATGGTTGTCCTAGAGTCTGATTATATACTAAAGAGGGGTTCATCACCAAGCTAGGGCTTGTAAATGCTAATGAAATGCAAGATCTAATGCTTAACCCTAATATGATGCAATGCTTCACTAGATGACCTCAAAATGCATGTAAATCAGAACAAAGAGTTGTAAGATCAAAAGTGTACACCTAGAAACTTGAAGAGGATTCGATGAAGCTCTAAAATGATAAAAATATTGAAATTATGGTACACTAAGACTCATATTCCACTCTTGGCATATTAGTCCCAGACTAGATATCTCACTCACCATGGATCTTGGGTTTCCTAACTCTCTTTCTGATAGTGTTGAGAATCAACCCTCCTTGGCCCAGAGTTTGCATACTTCACTTCCCATGACTTCACCTCCTACAACCAATGTCCCTAACATTACCAACACCTTCCCTACCATTACCACTTCCGCTCAAGCTTTGGGGTCTACTCAAAGCCAAGTTGGAATTCCAATCCCATCCTCCATGATACCAATATACATTCCTACATAATCCAGTACACAACCTACAACAACATTTCAACCCACAACTACCATTCAACCAAGAAACAATCATACCTACTAGCACCATGTACACTTCCATATGTATTCCCATAGAAAATGCTTCAAACACAATAATACCTCAACAATCCACATTCAATAACCTACAATTCACTAGCCCTCTGCATACATACACTACAACCCCTTATTCTCCTCAACCTTATAACTAAAATGATCCTCTCATTAATTCACTTTTGCAAACAATCACATCCCTTCAACAACAAGTGGAAACATTACAACAACACAATAATGGTCAACCTTTGCAATACATCAAGTCCACCCTATTCTCCCTCAACATATTAAGAGCAAAAATGCCATAAGGTATAGAGGTCCCCCACTTTGCGAAATATGGTGGGAAAGGAGGTCAGACTATAAGCCATGTTTCTACCTTCATATCCTTGTGTAGTGATTTCATCTTTGAGCATAAATTGTTGGCTAAGCAATTCCCTAGATCTTTGAAGGATACTATTCTAGAGTGTTTTTCATCTAATTTATCGAACAATTCAATTGGTTCATTCAATGAACTCATTGATTCCTTTTACAACCACTTCCACATTCACATGGGTCCCAAGATGACCCTTGCTGATTTAACATGCAATCAAAAATTGGATGAGAAAGTGATTGATTTCATAGGAAGATATCAAACACTTTATTTGCAAGTGAACATTAAGATTCTTGATGCCGACCTTCAAATAATTTTCATCGCCAACTTACAAGATAAAATACAAAGAAATTTTAAAATTTTGAGGATTCCATCCTTCACACAATTATGTATAGCCCTTTGTGACCATTGAAACTTGACTAGTGGTCATGATGTGAAAAATCCCCCTACTCATCCTAAAAATACCAAATCCACAACTCAAAACAATTATCAACCATTCAAGAAACAAAATAAGGGATTCTTACATAAATCATCCTTAGACAAGCCAACACAACAATAATCAAGTGGTTGCTATAAAAACAACTCCTTTTAAGGATAGAGAGAGAGAGAGAGAGAATTCACTCCTTTACCTAATACCCTTCACAATATCATGTTGCAACTCATTGACAAAAACATGCTTACCTTACCTCCTATTAGAGAAGGTGACCCTACCATGCCATGCCCAAAGGATTTTCAAAAAATTCTTATTGTCATTAACATCAAACAAATGTACATAGTACTAAATACTATAAGCATCTTAAACATCTTGTGAAAAACCTTATTGATTCTAAGCATTTACAAATCAGTGGTGTGAATGATCAAGGTAATAAATCTATAGCTTCTCCTAATAAAAAATTATAAATCTTTACAAATCCCATGCCTAAACACAATATTCCAATTTTTAAAGCTAGTGAAATGAAGACTGATGTGGTGAATGTTGACACGAATGATGACAATACAAATACCATTAAACAACATCTCACAAATGAAGTGATTGAATTTATCAAAGATATACCTCATTAAGGCATGACTAGACAGCCTCTTGACATTGCTTTCTCAAAAAATGACATTCCTAAACATACAACTAATGGTCCTCTTTACCTAGTTGGCCGAATCAATAATAATGTCACTAATGGGATATTGATTGATCTCATATATGGACAAAATGTGATCATAGATGAATTCTTATATGTGCATGAGTTATATCAAGAAACATATGATAACCTAAAAGCATGGATCAAGAAACATAATGGATTTTATTTCCTTACAATAGGAGCGATAGATCTCCCTTTAAAAGTGGGACCACAAACATTAACAGTCTCAATCTCCATCATCCCTCAATTAGACCAATTTCATGTGAAGCTAGGCTATCCATGGCTTCGCTCCATGAATTTTGTCCCTTCGATTGTGCATAAATGTCTAAAGTTTCCATTTGGAAATGAAATATTCATGGTGCATCATAGAGGATTTCATCCCACCTCAGCAAAAGGGAAATTTTCACTAGATTAGTTTTGGCCCGAGCCCATGGAACCTATAAAGCCTTGTGAAGATTTATTTTTCAATTCATATAAAAAATTCAAGGAAAATAAAATAGCAGAACTATCCCTTCGCAACATGCCTAAGCCTATGACCAACCAACCATCCTTTATGATACAATGATTAAACCAAAAACACTTCCAACCATACAATAATAATCTGGGTATGTGCAGGTCATGATGGGCTAAAAAATGGCGATATGATGGGTTTTTGTAGGGTATGTGGCTAACAACTTTTTTTTTACCCAAAATTTTAAATGAAACAAAAAGGGTTTTTAAAGGAAATTATCAAATTTCCACCAATATAAATTATGTTTTACTTTGATTTTAATAAATAATAATTATTTATTTTCTATTTGAATTATAACTAAAGTTTTAATTGATAGGCTGATTGAAAAAAAATTATAGCTTTCAAACGGTATCATTTTTTGAATCTGAAACATGCATCACATTCTATGCTTCACATACTATAAGATTAAAAAAAATGACTTTCATGAAGTTTGACCAAGTTAAGGTGGTTAGACCTAAGTTTTCTATATTTTTTAAAAGTTGTGATAAAAAAATCATAATTAATTATTTACTTGGGAAAAAATTACAAAAGAATATGCATCACATGAGGACATGAGTCCTCTACTTATATCTAAAATATTATAAAAAAATATTATCATTTTATTGTGGTTAGGGTGGTCAGACAGACACCTACTTCTTATTTTTTCCTTGAAATTTAAGTACTACTGCATTGAAATTTGAAATTTTCACCAAATAGATTTTTCTTTAAAAAAAATAAACCTAGTATTTTAGAGACTACATTCAATTTGCTACAAATTCTATTGTTACATATTTTTGAAATAATATAGATAACGTATTCAAATTTTTATGTCAAGTTTCCTAACTCTGATTTTTCTGAATTTTTTGCCACTTAATGGCCTGTATTTCCCATGATGATCATGCACATACCCATCTATATAAAAACCTCCTACAATTTTCCACAAGAGACCACGAGATAGTAAAAACAATCCTATTGTCCCTCCTACAGTCAAATAATTTTGGAAAGTCAAAGAGAAAGTGGTTGAACAACCTCTTGTCACTTATTCTAGTCCTCCCAAGGAAGAGAAGGAACCTTTGATTGACACACAAGCTCTTACACAAAAATAAATTAACAATAAAATAAAACAAAATTGAGGTGCTAGAGAGCATAGATGTAGACATTTTTCTATTTCTCATATATTACAAACTCATGAAAATAACAGTAACATAGAAAATCAAAATACAAACCTACTTGAAGCAATGCATGATGACTCTCAACCCTTGCCACAACATAAACAAGAAGATTGCATTGACTTTGTTATTCAACCTCCTAATGTGATTAACTTAGATGATGACATTGACATTGCAAATATTGATGAACAAGTAAATGATGAGTTGAATGTATTATTTTCTTCTTCCATGAGCTTAAATAATAAATCTCCTAAAAAGAGTGTTGAACATGGTGCATGTTAAAGTTTAGCACTTGATGTTTTCCCTTTAGCTAGTTTCCCGCCTTCTGTTTATAGTGATTGAGATTGGGAGGAAAATGACCTACATTAGGTTGACTCACCTATGCCTTACTAATATTTTTATTTTCCATTTTTCTTTTTTATTGCATGTGCGTAATGTGATTCCCCATGATATTTTCTCATGTATTCTCTCTCTTTTTGTGCATTATTCTATATGTACCTTCATTTTTCTCTGTCATAATCATTTTTCATTTGTTTTGTGTTTTCATTTTGGGGATGATGTAAGGCATCAAGACATTTATGTCTCTTCCATGTTGACCAAAAGGACTTGTCTTTATCTCTTTCATTTGTCACATTTTTTCCTTTTGGGATGATGCAAGGTGTTGAGACATTTATGTCTCTTCCATGTTGACCCAAAAGCTTTTCCTTTATCTCTTTTATTTGTCTTGTGTTTTCTTTTGGGGATGATGCAAGGTGTCGAGACATTCATGTTTCTTCCATGTTGACTAAAAAAAAAATTCTTTGTTTTTTCTCTCTTTGTGTCATTCTTCTAGTTTTGTGATTATTTGGGGAATGATGAAAGTTCCATGCTCTATCACAACATTGTAGCACATATATACCAACCCAAAATCCATACATCATTTATGTATTTGTGGGTAAAACCCTTCCCTCATGATCCACCTTATTTCAAAAATGTATGACTTGGCATAGGGTTTTTCTGAGATCTCTAAAGTTGCTCACAACAATGGTGTAGCAACTGCTTTAAAGTGGGGGAATACATTGATGACATCTTTTGGAAAAATTTCATTTTGTGATTTTCCTTTTTTCTTGTGATGTATCCTCTTCTTAGTGCTTTCATTGGGTTTGATGCCATTCAAGAGTGTACAATCTACTATCATGGCATGATATGAATGAGGCATCCCATGGGTGATGATCTAACACTTTTGACTTGTCCTCTCTTGGAGATTGTTAATAAGTATTTAACAAGCTCCCTTCGGGTGTATTTTTCCTCTATATATCAGCATGTGCATCATAGGTAATCAACTTGGCCTTTTATCTAAATTTTTCTCTCCTACTCCATGTGTCTACTCTTCGCAACCCTGAGTTTCTTCATTCCTTTCGCATCCCAGGAACCCCCGATATGCTTCCATGTGTTGTGGCTTCGGGATATTCTTTATCATTATTTCTTGTTGCCTCATCAAAATCCCTCATTCCCAAAGAGATTTGCGGGCCCCACAATCATTATCTATGGTGTACTCTTGCTATGTGTCCGCTCTTCACAAATCTTTCAACATAGAGATGAAGTAATGACCTTGGGCAATGAAATGCTGCCACACATCTCTTTTATGCCCGACTGGTAATAATTTCCTCCACTATTGGTTAAAGTTATTTTCCCATTCAACATGTGTAGCCTTAGCACAAGTCTTCAGCAGTGAGAGAGAAAGGTTCACACAGGCAGCCAAAGGCTGCCACGTGCCTAGTCAGTGGATCTCATATTCGGGTGATCAACTAGATGAACCAAATGTTGTGATTGGCCACTACGTGTCATAATCATTTGCACGAGATGATGAAACTTGTTTGATTAGCCTTGTCGGGACCACCTCCATCATTTGCAAAGGATGCACCTATGCCTAGAATGGATTGATGCTTGGTTTTCAATCGTTTATGTTGCAATGGCTTGGGGAATTTTTTTTTTTTTGCATAATTGCCAAGGGATTGTGAAATATTTTTGGTTGCTACTCTTCAAAGTGGTGGGGGTTTTCCTGCTATATATACTTTTCTCTATTGTGAGAAAAGGGTCCAGAATTTGGGGGAAACACCAGTTTTGGTAAGAGATGCTAGGCCTTTATTAATGTTTTATTTTATTGCAAAATACTTTTAGACTATGCCAATTGTTCGGCCTTTCTATTCTTTCATGCTATTTGATCAAACTGTAAACTGTGTTTTTATTGTTTGGACATTTCATTTGAGAAATTCTATATATGTTGAATGCAATTTTGTTGATCTAGATCATGTCTAATGACTCTTCTTGATAGTAGGAATGTATGCAATGTTATTTTATGTCAATGAATGGATTGTCTATGCTATAATCTTCAGTTTTTTATTTTATGGACCACTACAAATATAAATCAGGCCCTTAGATCCATGATTTATCATGCCTATAACTAAGTAGTGGCACATCGCCTTAGGTTAGACTTTATTTTATTTTATATGTTTCCTTTTCCCTTTCTGAACCCCCATTATAGAAGAAGTCAGCTTCTCTAAAAACCCAGAGGTCACTTAGTTTAGTGCAAAAGGTCCCCCATAAACTGAGTTTCCCATAAGACATTGTTACCTTGTCAAATTTTTGTGTCAACAGTTTGTTCTTTCATCTGGCATGCCTGGTGGGACAGAGCTTAAATGAATTTACATTTTAGAAGGGTGTATGAGCCATCAACCTATCACTAGATCCCTAACCGCAGGAAACCCCAATTTACTAGTACCTCTATTGGGAACAGTACAAGCCACAAACTAGTTGGTAACTGTTCCACTTCCACCACTCGTTCCTCTAACCATGTTGCCAGTCACCAACCAAAATTATGTGGCATGGGACAATGGAAGTCCCCTAGCAGCCCCAGTAGCACCCACTATTTGGGGTGCTATCCCAGTTTCAGCTATGAAAGTTATACCCAAGTTTACCAGAGATGGCTGAAGAACACTCGTGAAACATCTACAAGATGTTGCAAATGTGTGTCTGGTGCATGGGATCACATCATAGAATGTAGCTCTAAAGCTTCTCACCACATATTTTAAAGGAAAGGCATTGGATTGGTACCACACATTGTCACCTAGCACTATTCGCACTTCAGATGAGCTCAAAGATCTATTCTATGAGAGGTTCTCAAATGACGAAGATTGCTCTTCACTATATTATCAACTATCTGTCATAAAATAAGCCCCCCAGGAAGCTCTGAAGGACTTTAATGCCCGATTTCACACAAATTGGCAAAGGATCCCTATTACTATATGCCCGACTCCTGAGTTGGCATTCATATTCTATCTGAAGTACATCAATTCTGAAATTTCTATGATGATCAAGTCTTTGGGAGGAGCTACTCTACCAGATGCTTATGGTGTCGCTGTGAAGGCGAGAATCATATGATAGATTGCAGAAAGTTACCTCCTTGGCCTATCATGCTGTTATTTCCTAAAATATTGATTCCAGGACAAGAAGTCATGTCAACTAATGCGCTAGGAATTCCCCAGTCAATGTACACATACACGACAGTGCCACAAAATGTTTCCTCTACTTCTGGTTCTTCCAAAGATGATATGAGCGATCTTAAAGAAATTTCGTGGTCCATGGAAAATGACATAACCACCCTCAAGCGGAACCAATCAACGCCTTCAAAACCTGCCTATCAAAACTATCAAGGTGGATGGTCCTCATATTAGCAGAATCAGTACCAACGTGGCTCTTCCCGCACTAATTCACCAACTCTGACGGTAAAACAAATGGTGTTGGTGCCTACTCCACTAACGAGCACTTCACCAACCTCAAGTAGGGAATTAACTGTGGGGTAGAATAACCTCATTGATGACATCAATCTGTGGTGCTTCCCTTGCAGCAATGAGCATATGCCTCATAATTTTCCGCATGGAAACTTACAATAAAAGGTGGTAGAACAATGCAGTCAAAGTGCAATGCCCAACCATGGAGGTTATGCATATCCCTTGCCACAAATGGAGAGTGTGGTTCTTACCGTACAAATGCAAGGAATGTCTCTAGAACAAGAGTCTGACCTCGCCCATGATCATGAACTTTTCTCACGAATGGAGGAAGAAGAAACAATGTTTGCTAATGATGCATTCATATCCAAAATGTCGCAAGTGCAATATGATTATAACATGTGCTCAAAGATGAGATTTACCGATGAGTCAATTATTCCGCATCTAGCCAGCCTGCAACTCAAAGGTGCTCCCAATAAGATTCTTGACACTTCTACCACCTTGCTACCATCTCAACCATGAAAGAAAAATATTATAACAAGATCCAAGGACCAGAAACCTCTAAGTTTGTCACCTTTTAATGTGCTAGAAAAATTGAAGAAGTCATCCACCAATGTGTCTCTATGGGACATTCTAGCTATCCTAGAGCAAAAAATGCTATTATATAGAAGGTGCTTCAAGAAGAGGTTAGTGCAACATCAGTAGAGCAGTTAGCCAATGCAAAGGTTGTTAATCAACTACCACCGGCTAAAGTCCTTACAAACAATACAAAATAATCCCCTATTGAAGTTAGAGATAAGTTGAAACCCCAACCCTTCTTCTTGACTCTCATTATAGGAAAGAAGTTATTGCACAGTGTTATGATTGATTTTGGCACTAGCACCATGGTTATGCCTGAGTAAATAGTTGAAGCTTTACGACTTGGCTACGAACCTATGAAAAGGGTTGTAATGCAACTTGAAGGGAACAAAGTTGAAACCATAGGTGTCATCAAGGCACTTCCTTTAACTCTATTTGCTTGCCCTAGTGTCATAGTGTCACAACATATTGTAATGATAGATGTTCCTCCCATGTTCGGTCTCTGTCTATCCTGAGAATTTACTCCAAAGGTGGGAAAATACCTATCCCTAGATTGGTCACATTTCATTCCCAGAACCAAGCATGGTGGAAAAATGAAGATAGAATCAAAGGCTTTTCATTCTAAACATGTAGCAGATGAAGCCCTAATCAATTTTGAAGTCATGCATACCTTTATTACCAAGCAGAAAATGTATTGTGTTCAATTACTAGAGGAAGAAAAAGTGAGTGGAGACAAGGATGACCAAGAGGATGCTCTATTGAGTGAACACATGGATAGTAACCCTTTCGGAAATTATCATGCTATAGGATTGGGCACCTATGTAATTTATGATTAAGACCAAGTGCTCCCAAAGGTTGCCAAAGAGTTCGAAGGTAGCCAAGAAAATGAGCTATGGACTTTGTATTTTGATGGAGCAAGAGGTAAAGTAGGCACTGGAGTGGGGATATGTCTAATATCCCCACAAGATGAAAAATTGCTAAGGTCTTTCCGTTTTCATTTTGCTTGTTCAAACAATGAGGATGAATATGAAGGATTAGTTCAAGGTTTAAGCCTTGTGGAGTGAATGGGCATTAAGCAATTAATGGTGTTCAGAGATTCTGAACTGGTAATCAACCAAGTCTGATTGATTTCCATGGAAAGGAATGTCCTCATGAGATCCTATCGGCACCGAGTTTGGGACCTAGTTGAGAGTTTTAAAGCCTTCAACATCCAGACTATTCCTCGAGCACAAAATAGCGATGCAAATCACATGGCCATGATTGGTGCTCAGTTTGATCCTGCCTCTGACCTTATACATAACAAACATTTAGTATGAGTACTAGTTTGACCAACGATTCCTGACAATGATCAGAGTTGGCAGGTTTTTGAAAGTGATGAACACATCGCCTCATTCATCCAATAGTCAGGAGAATTCGCTGATCAACTTCGACCAAAGATTGTCGAAGCTTATGAAGGACAACTTATGTAGCTCAAATCTAACAAGCTTCCAAAAGGATTGGTTACTCTCAATTTTTTTTTTTATTGTGATGATGCAAGAAATGATAGGCGAAAGTTCATAGCATACAAAAGTGATTACGTAGACCTTCAAGTCTCAGATGGCAGAAATATTCGAGTCGAGAAAGATGTCATGTACGATGATAAAGAAAGACTCATAAGTTTCTGAGAGAAATATGGAGTAGTGGCCTAGTCCTATGATGATATAGAGGGATATGATCCTGATATCATTCAACACACAATCAAGCTAATAGAAGGTGAAAAACTAGTTTGACAAAAGCAGAGGCTAGTAAACCCTAAAATTGAAGTGATAATGGTGTGAGAGTTAACCAAGCTAATTGAGTCACACATTGTCTTCTTAATCAAGCATAGAACTTGGGTATCCAATCTAGTCTTGGTCCAAAAGAAGAATGGAGATATTCGCTTGTCTGTGGACTTCCGAGACCTAAATAGAGCATATGTGAAGGACCATTATTCGCTGCCTTCTATGGAGTCAATCTTACAAATGGTAGCAGGATCAAAAATGTTTTCTCTGTTGGATGGTTTCTTTGCTTATAATCAAATTCGAGTTAGAAAGGAGGATTAGCACAAGACCACATTCACTAAAAAGTGGGGAACATTTGCATATGCTAAAATTCCTTTTGGTTTATCCAATGTAGGGGCAACATTCCAGTGGGCGATGGACATTGCATTTAGTGAGCTAATCAATAAGTTTATTAGATAATCTATTTAGATGATCTTAATATGTTTTCTAAATCTAAGGATGATCATTTTGATCACTTAGAAATAGTCTTTCAAAAGTGCCAGGAGTTTGGGGTTTCCCTAAATCCAAAAAAATGCATATTTGGTGTACTACAAGGAAAGCTATTAGGACATGTGGTATCTAAGGAAGGAATTTCAATTGACCCCGAACGGGTGAAAGCTATCAAGAAACTTCCCCTTCCGGTGAATAAGAAAGGCGTTCAGTCCTTCCTAGGCAAGGTAAATTTTGTTAGCAAGTTTATTTCTGACTTTACAGGAATAATTAAGTCGATCACCCTGATGCTTAAAAAGGATCAAGCATTCAAGTGGACAACCAAAACTCGGGAAGCCTTTGGAAAATTCAAGGAAGCTATTTGCGCAGCTCCGGTACTGGTTAATCTAGATTTCTCTAAGGATTTTATAATGTATGCATTCAGTAGCAAGTCCAGTATTACTATTGTCTTAACCCAAAAACATGATGAAGGAAAGGGAGAACATCTAGTGGCATCTACTCACAGACCCTGATGGAATATGAGATGAATTATAATTTCATCAAAAGACAGGCCTTTGCAATAGTGAAGGGACTTAAAAATTACCATCTAATTTCCTACAACAAAGTGTTTGTTTATGTCACACATTCCAGTGTGCGTGAATATATCATGGAGGGAAAAATCAATAAAAAAAGAGCTAATTGGATCACCAAGATCCTTCAATATGACATTGAGGTCAAACCCACTAAAACTATCAGAGGAAAAGGACTGTATGAATATATGGCACATAACGAGGAGATACCCATCATAGGAGAGCAACCAGAGCTTGTTCTGATAAATGAGCCAAAATTGGAGGGCTGTTGGTTGATAGATAGAATGAGGTTTATGCAAATAGGAAAGTATTTTCCAAGTCTCTCCTCCCAAAAGAGGAGATACTACCAACTACAAAATTATGGATACGAGCTAGTAGAGGGGGTCCTTTTCAAAATAAATTTCAATGGTCTACCCCTGCGATGTGTTACTACAGAGCGAGCAAAGAGAATCCTTGACACGTTCCACAACAGCGTTGCGGACGAACACTTCTTCGCTAAGACCACCGCCATCAAAATCATGTGTGCAGGTCACTATTGGTCTACACTTTTCAATGACTCCCATTTTTGGGTAAAATCTTGCAAAAAATGCCAGTTCTTTACTGATAGAAGGAAGAATTCCACAATGCCTCTCAAGCTTATAGGGACCGAACCGTTCGCAGAATGGGGTCTAGACTTCATCAGGATGATTAATCTCACTTCTAGTGCCAGGAACAAGTGGATTCTGACAACCATAGATTACTTCACGAGATGGACAGAGGTTGTTTCGCTTAAAAACACAACAAAGACAGAGATTGTTTATTTTCTGGAAGAGCTGGTGATAAGGTTCGGTCCTCCAAAGACTATCATTTCTGATAATTCCAGAGCTTTCCTAGGCACAAAGGTATGTCATTTTGCATAAATTAACAGAATATTCCTTAAGACATCATCAAATTAATACCTGTAGGGAAACGACCTAGTGGAGTTAACAAACAAGAACTTAGTTTGACTCCTTAAAAGAATTGGTTCAGAACACCAGAGAGAATGGCGTAGAAACCTCCAAGCAACGCTTTGGGAAAACAACATAACTCCTAAGCAAGTCCTTAATACTTCTCCTTATGAATTGGTATATGGGAAAGAGGCACTCTTACCTATATCAATGAAGATTTTAGTGCTCCAATAGTTGAAATCACTCAAGATAGAACAAAATGGCGCCATGGAGGTTTGGCTTGCCGAACTATTAGAAGTATGAGAAAAAAGGGATAGTTCCCTAGTAGCCATGACAAACTGCCAACAAGTGGTCAAGTTGTGGTTTGACAAGAAGTCTTTTGAACAAGGCCTATAGTGTGGAGACTTAGTATTGAAATATGATAAAAGGGCTACTAAGCCAGGTCAGCACGGTAAATTTGATAGCCTATGGGAGGGACCCTTTAAAATCATTCGGTACAGGGAGCATAACGCTTTCGGGTTAGAAAATATGGAACAAGAACCCTTAGGAATCCCAGTCAATAGGATTCATCTTCAGTTGTTCCATTGAGTGTCAAGTTCTATTTTTTTACATATGTGAATATGCTTTTATTTTTATTTCCCTTTATGTTGGCCAGACTTTTTTGAAATTGGTTCATGTTTCTGTGGAAATAACACATAATTGCTAAGGGTAGAGTAGTGGGATTTTTTTACATTTAAAACACACCTATGAGCAAAGAAAATGAACACATATGCTAATAAAAGAGCCCATAAAATAGAAATGAAAAATGGAAGAAAGAGCCATGGATTTTTATAAAGATATATGTCAATTTATATATATTCTTTTTCTTTTACATTGCAAAATTGTTGAGAAATCCATAATTCAAAAATTATATGACTATTCGAGCTATTTTTTCATATATGCAATATTTATAGCCTTTTTCGGGCTTATATACAAAACTGTAAGGCAGGTGGTGTATGCAACAATAGGAAATAAAGAAAGTAGGGGGCATTTTATCTAGGAGCAGGGAGGCATTTTATTCAAGAGCATGAGAGGCAGAAATTGATGCATCTATGGCTACATCTACCACCTCTTTGTCAGCAATATCTTCAGTAGTAGAAGTAGCATCATTCGACACAACTGTCATTGGTGGGGGAAACACCAGGTTCCTAAAGTCCATATACCAATCGACATCATAGAATGGTATCTAGTTGTAGCTACAGAATAGAAAGTGTGAGGCCTAGGTAACCCTCTGTCAATGCTCCTCGCATTTCTAAAGGCGGAATCCACTAAGAAACAACAGCCATACAACTACCGCTTCTTGATCAATGTAGCGACAGAGGTCACTAGCTGATGGCAGGCCTACCCCATATGCAGCATGAGCGACGATCTCACCTAGGCCATTAAGGTACTTTCTTGAGAATATTTCCTTGACCAGCTTTAGAGTTAGGGGTCTGGGGATGCCAATGCCTAACATTGACGCTACAAAGTGTGAAAAGATATCAGTATTCACACAATACTTGTCCTTGTACTCTATACAGTCCCTACCCAAAACCCATTTTATGGCTACCAAAACCAAGGAATGAT
Source organism: Sequoia sempervirens (assembly GCA_007258455.2). NCBI lineage: Eukaryota > Viridiplantae > Streptophyta > Pinopsida > Cupressales > Cupressaceae > Sequoia > Sequoia sempervirens. The sequence goes on from VDFB02281492.1 coordinate 200,496,144, forward strand.
TATTCTTGTTCATCCTCTTCAATCGCCTTGTGGAAACCTCCCCAAAAAAGGTTCTCTATGAATTATAAGAGGTTAACCTAATAGGAGTATCCATGATACTAACACTATGCTTATACCTTCTAACCAACACTAAAACTTACCTAACACCTAGCCTATGAGAAAACTTGCTTAGGACTGCACAAATAATCTATTGTTAAAACTGCTCAAATGCTAAGTGTGATTTTGTTGCTACTTAGCGGCCTATTTATAGAAAAAATGAGAAGATGCATGCTAATCCATTTTGAGAAAACATCATGATAACAAAGTGCCAACTTGAAAGGTGTCCCTATGTTTTCTCGCATTTTCAGACTAGTTTTATTTGTAGAGGTATGGTTCAATGCGTGCTAGATTAATAAGAGCTAGTTAATTAGCTTTAAAAGGTGGCACTCATCGACAGTAAGCTACACAGTTGTAGGCTATTGTGTCATCTCACAGGCATTTTCCAGAGCCCAAGTATCCATAATTTTTAGGTTGTGATCATTTGCTTTGGTTTAATCATTCTGACCAAGATATTAATTGTCAGCACATACGAACACAAGGTTAGAAGGAAATTTTTTGGCTCAAGTTTCAAGGGAATCAAAGCATATCACATAGTTTCCAAACGTAATAATTAATTATTTCCACCTCGAAATGGCAAGGAATTCATTTTCCATGAACCACGAGGTTAACGGTACATGCCAAATTAAATACAAAAAGCATGCTTTCCTTTATCACCTTGAGAATAGATAGCCAAATATTGCATGAAAAGGTTTAATGATTCAAAGTATTTTCAAAAATGCCAAGGCTTAACGCGCAGAGAAGTTTTTTTAGCATATCCAGAGCCGAATAAAAATTACAGAGCCTAGAACTTGTAGAAGTCTTCATGTGAAGAAAAATTTCAGAGAGTTCATCTCAGCAAATGCAAGAGAAGATTGGCTAGGAGTTGTTTACAGCCATACAATCATCAGAGGATGTGTATGTCTATGAGGATTTGGCATATGCTACACCTGGTATACCAAACAAGTCAAAGAGGCCGTAGACGATAGAGCTGAGCAGGACCAAAGATTGTAGAAACAAGAAAATGGTTGAGGAGAAATAGGATAATATTTATGACCCACGACTCGCAAAAAACCCTAAATCCTTAAGAGAAGAAGCCTATACAAGGTTGACAGCACCAAAGGCGGACACATCTACAATAAGAAAGGTTTGGTACAGTGGTCTTCCACAATACATGGTCTTGCTGGTGCATTACTGCCCAAAGATAGTTGACATTGCCATTCAACATTATAACCCTAAGCACTCGATACACCGAGGGCCGAAATTTAAGAGTTCACATTAGCCCACAAGCCATTTGGCATATTCTATGCATCCCATAACCAAGTAAAAAAAGAGAGAAAATTAAGTCATTTTACCCTAGTAAAGGAGAAAAAACATGGAAAGCAATGAAAAAGAACTCGGATTTCTTGTTGGAAGAGATTGGTAAGAAAGGTGTCCCAAGTGGTAAACTGCCAAGTATTTCATTTCCGCGTGGCTCATTACATGAGGATATGAAGGATGACATGTCCATGCTATCTTTTGTATACAGCCGAGACTCTAATGATATGGTGGAAACCTTTCAACTGGGACCGGCCTTCGAATTTCGCAAACAACACGATAGCTTTTGGTATGATTTCGTTGAGTTCATGGTAGATGAAATTACACGAAAAATAAAGAATTACTCAGTGGAGGGAAAGTTTAGATTTATTTCCTTCCTAGTTCACATGTTTCTACATCAAAACTCTGATTTCTTTAGCCGGTATTTTTAATTATCAATTTTTGATGAACGAGGAAAGAGGAAGTTAGTATCCATGTGGATGCCCTTCATTTCTATGTCATATGATTATTATGCATTTTTGAATTATTTTATAACTCTTGTCTTGCATGATTTATGAGGAGAAGGTGACATAATTCTGCTCGACAGGGATCAGGTCGAATATATGCAGAGTTTCAGTCCTACTTGTGACTGGTTTTTAGGAATAGACTTCACAATTCTCTAGATACAGGGCTTCACTGGTCAACCCTTCCTTCTCCCAACCTGCATCACAGATAGGGTGCTTGTTCTTGAAATGTATAGGCAGGTGTGTATCATTGATTTTACCTTTTGTAGCAGTAAAAGTGTTAAGAGAAAAGGATTCTTCACTTGTCCGAAGAATTTCAAATCAGTGACTCTGTTAAAGAAATAATCGGATAAGTTATTGCAAGATAAATTTGCTCATTTAGGGTTGGTTTTTGTAAGTGATAAGTGGGATTACAACCCTTTCAATGACATTTCAGAGCTACACATGAAAGTTACGCATGTTCCTCGACCTTACTAGGAAAAACATCGTAACCCACGAGCAGACAAGGATGAAATTTTTGTTGAACTGGTGCATATTCCCATGCAAGATAATAGAGGGCCATGGCACAATTTTTACTTTGTTGTGGCGGTGGCCAAAGATAATGTCCACATGGAACACACCATGTAAAATAAGTTGCAAAAATATGAGGAGTGGACTGATGAAAAATAGAAGCTTTCTAGAAGTATCGCCAAGAGATAGGGAAATTGGATGCTCTGTATGAGAGCTTGAAGGAGAATAAGGAATTTGAAAAATGGTGGGATGATGACCACCCCAGCCCAGACTCTAGCATTAATAGGAGCAAGGACCTGGAGGATGAGTCTAAAGAGTAGGAAGAGGAAGCGACAACTTATGCATCCTTTGCGCTGAAGGAGAAAGGCTTTGGACAGCTCACCTATGTAGCCACGAATGTGCATTTTAATATATCAAGCACTTCACGTACACTCATTTGGGCTACTAAGGTAGCTAGGGTCTCACAGCAGCAAACGACAACAACTGTCGAGGCTCGGAAGACCCTACCCGTGAAATGACAGTGTATAGAGACCATTATCAGAGAAGGTTTGCAAGAACCCCGCCAAAAGATAAGTGCTTCAAGCTAGCCAAGAGTTTGAGGTTGAGGAAGAGTCCCTGACGATTCTAGAGCCACCATCGACCAGTCAACAAGTAAAATTTGCTCCTTCTTCCCTTGCTTCACAATCCTTGGTATCTACCCCTACCTCAGCGGAAATCCCTACCATTAGTACTAGCCCTCTGTTTCCCACTTTTAATCCAACACATGCAAGAGGTTTCTCCCAATTCTCGTAGACAACCCCACTCGTCTTTACTCCTTCGTGAACCTTTATACCAGTTGTTGCCACTTAGGATCTCCTTGCCTTGCTTTCTGAAGGTGTGCCCTCTGTGGGCACCCCTTCTTCCGCAATTGTTATGGATCCTCTTCCATCACAACAAGATGACTCTGTAATGACAACTCCTTCACCATTCCATCCTATGAGTCCTCCGGTCAATTCACCAATTGAGTCATTGCAAGCGACTAGCCCTTCTGTTGGTCCTCAAACCAAGCTTTGGAATGTGCCTCACTTTTCCCCACAAATTGTCACTCTCCAGAAGAAGAAAATTATTGCGCCTATCAGGGTTACCTATCCATATGCCCTACCTTCTGGTGCTCCTTTCACACACGAACTAGTTTCATCGCTAGCCAAATTTATGACACAAATTGATTGTGGAAAGGAAGCATGCGAAAGTAGAATACAAAAGCGCAGGGCAAAAGATGACAATGTTTCTACTGAGCCAAAAATATAGACTCTTTATGATGAGACCTGACAAGAATTGAAGTTTACAACCATGTACCTGAGGGTAACCAAGCCTCAATGAGAGATGCACCTAGAAGATTATCAAATATATGCAGTAGGGCTTGACATGAAGGTGGCCCGACCGTAGGATAAAGTTGAGATTGTGGAGGAAACACAATGGGTGGTCACCTCTAACTTCCTTAAAATTGGTCGCTAGCTAAAGAAAAAGGATGGGAATCTTAACACAGTAAGGGAAAGACTTAGTTTTTTGGTGAAAAAAGAAAAATCCCTAGAGACAGATGTTGCATGTATGATGGAGAGGGCACTGACAGTAGAGGATGAGAAGAACAGGCTTCATGGTGAGCTTATGAAGATTCAGACTATTGACCCTACCATGGTAAAGGAGCTATAGGCTAAGAATCAGGAGACTGAGTAGAATTTGCAGCTAAAGAATGAAGAGTTGGATCTACTTCGCCTTGAGTATAGTCAAGGAATGGAAAAGAGGAATGAGGCTTTTGAGCACCAACAAGCTCAATATGAGCAGAAAATACAAGAAAAAGAGGATGAATTTAAGGGCCTAAAAGCTCAATTAGAAGAACAGCTCCAGGAGACAAAGTCCTCCTAGGAAATGCACTTAGAAAATCACTCCTGAGCCGAGGAGAATTGGAATAAAGAAATGAGCAGCTCTGCGAAGCAACTAGCGTCCAAAAAAAAAGAAAAGGGCACAATTGGCTGAGGCCATTAACTCAAAGAACATAGAGATCACTTGTCTTAAAATCCCTCTCCTATCTTCTTCTAGACAACCATACATTATTCTGTTGGTTAGGCAATTGTACATCTCTCACTGGGAAAAAATTAAAACTTTTTGCAAAGCACTGCAGCCTACCCTTTGATTCATCACCAAGGCATCAAAGCTAAGCTAGGAGGCACATGATATGATTGAGCAGTTCCCATGGTTTATCTTGGAGAAGGTTCTGGAAGCAGAAGATTTGCTCACCCAGCTATACTTGGTCTCTGATGAAAACCTAACCAAGGTAGGGATTGAAGATCGGGATGTTTCTACTCAGATGAGAAATAAGTTTATCCATTGGCACTCTGCCTTCTAGCGTACTAAAGCATCCATGACTAATCTAAGAAAGACACTAGACAACATATGGCAGAGTTTCTCTGAGTTAAGTAGGATGGGTTTGCCATACCCGTTCCTTAAAAATAGGTCTATTGCTATGGCCGAGAAAATTGTAGAAAGAATAGAAGAGAAGGAAAATGATCCGAAGGCTTTTAGGAATTTTAGTCATCCTCTAACCACAACCGATATTGAGGGAGTTATTTATCTACTTGCACAACTACTGTTTCATTTTGAAGTAGGGGTCGGTTTACATAATGGACTGCCTCATAAAGAAACTATTGATCTAAGTGGAGTACAAGAGAATTTGCATAACAAGGTAAGGCCATCTGAAGATCAATGTTTTCCTCTACAGGTGGCTCTTTCCAATCTATGACTCCATTATCTAATGAAATAGAATTTTGGTCTATAAACCAGAGAAATTTTGGGTTCTTCATTCCTCAAACGAAACGCCCCTAGTAATCACCAAAGTTGTTAATAAGTATTTAACGAGCTCCCTTTGGGTGTATTTTTCCTCTATGTATCAGCCTGTGCATCACAGGTAATCAACTTTTCCTTTTATCTAAATTTTTCTCTCCCGCTCCATGTGTCTACTCTTTGCAACCCCAAGTTTCTTCATTCCTTTCGCATCTCGGGAACCCCCGCTATGCTTCCACATGTCATGGCTGCAAGATATTTTTTATCATTTTTTCTTGTTACCTCATCGAGCTCCAGTTGAGTTCCACAAATCCCTCATTCCCAAAGAGTTTGGTGGGCCTCAAAATCATTATCTGTTGTGTACTCTTGCTACATGTCCACTCTTCACAAATCTTTCAGCATGGAGATGAAGTAATAACTGCTTGCAGTGAAATGCTGCCATGCATCTCTTTTGTGCCCGACTAATGATTGTTTCCACCACTATTGGTTAAAGTGCTCCATCCAATCAACACATGTATCCTTAGCACAATTCTTTAGTGGCGAGAGAGAAAGGTTCACATGGGAAGCGAAAGGATGCCACGTGCCTAGTCGATAGATCTCATATTCAAGCAATCAACCAGATGAACCAAATGTTGCGATTGGCCACTGCATGTCATAATCATTTGCACGAGATGATGACACTTGTTTGATTAGCCTTGTCAGGACCACCACCATCATTTGCAGAGGATGCACCTATGCCTAGAATGACTTGATGCTTGGTTTTGAATTATTTTTGTTGCAACGACTTGGGGAATATGTTTTTTCTACGTCATTTTCAGGGGATAGCGAAATCTTTTCAATTGCTTCTCTCTAAAGCGGTGGGGGTTTTTCTACTATATATACTTTTCTCTGTTGTGAGAAAAGGGTCTAAAACTTGGAGGAAACACTAGTTTTGGTAAAATACGCCAGGTCTTTATTACTGTTTTATTTTATTGCAAAATACTTTCAGACTATGCCAATTGTTTGGTTATTCTATTCTTTCATGCTATTTGATCAAACTATAAATTTTGTTCTTATTGTCTAGACATTTCATTTGAGAACTTCTATATATGTTAAATGGAAGTTTGTTGCTCTAGATCATGTCTAATGACTCTTCTTGACAATAGGAATGTATGCAATGTTTTTTTATGTTAATGAATGGATTGTCTAGATGTTATAATCTTCAGTTTTTGATTTTCTGGAACACTACAAATACAAATCAGGCCCTTAGTTCCATGATTTATCGTGCTTATAACTAATTCTTGGTGCATCACCTTAGGTTAGACTTTATTTTATTCTATCTTTTTCCTTTTTCCATTCTGAAGCCCCATTATAGCAGAAGCCGACTTCTCTAAAAACTTGGAGGTCACTCAGTTTAGCACAAAGGTCCCCCATAAAATAAGTTTCCCATAAGACACTGTTACCTTGTCAAATTTTGGCATCAACAATTTGTTCTTCTTTTTGGCACACACAGTGGGACAAAGCTTAAATGAATTTATGTTTTAGAAGGGTGTATGAGCCATCGACCTATAACTAGATCCCAAACTGCAGGCAACCCCAATTTACTAGCACCTCCATTGGGAATAGTACAAGCTACAAATTAGTTGGTAACAGTTCCACTCCTGCCACCTATTCCTCTAACCATGTTGCTAGCCACCAATAGAAATTATGTGGCATGGAACACTAGAAGTCCCCTAGCAGCTCCAATAGCACCCATTTTCTGGGGTGCTATTCTAGTTTCAACTATGAAAGATATACCCAAGTTTATCAGAGATGGCTCAAGAACACCTGCAGAACATTTACAAGATGTGGCAGACGTGTGTATGGTGCATGAGATCACAATGCAGAATGTATCTCTAAGGCTACTCGTCATGTCTTTTAAAGGAAAGGCCCTGGATTGGTACCGAACACTATCACCTAGCACTATTCACACTTGGGATGAGCTTGGAGATCCGTTCTATGAGAGGTTCTCAAATGACGAAGATCGCTCTTTACTATATTATCAACTTTTTGTCATAAAACAAGTCCCCCAAGAGGCTCTAACAGAATTTAATGCCCAATTTCACACAAATTGGTAGAGGATCACTGTTACTATATGCTTGACTCCTGAGTTGGCGTTCATATTCTATTTGAAGTCAATCAATTCTGACATTTTTATGGTGATCAAGTCTTTTAGAGGAGCTACTCTACTAGATGCTTAGGGTGTTGTTGTCAAGGCCAAGAATCATTTGATAGATTGCAGAAAGTTGCCTCCTCAGCCTATCATGATAATATTTCCTGAAATATCAATTTTCGCACAAGTCGCATCAACTAGCGCACCTGCAAATCACCAGTCAATGTACACATACGTGGAAGCACCACAAAATGTTGTCTCTACATCTATTTCTTCCAAAGATCAAATGAGCAATCTTAAAGAAATACTGGGGACCATGGAAAATGACATAACAACCCTCAAGCAGAACCAATCAACACCTCTAAAACCTTCCTATCAAAACTATTAAGGTGGACGATCCTCATATCAACTGAATCAGTACCAAGGAAATTCTTCCCACTAATTCACCAGCTTCGATGGTCAACCAAAGGGTTCCCATTCCTACTCTGCTAAAGAGCGCTTCACGAAGCTCGAATAGGGAATTAACTACGAGGCAGAATAACCTCATAGATGACATCAATAAATGGTGCTTCCCTTGTAGAGATGCGCATATGCCCCAAAATTTATATGTGGAAACTTACAACAAAAGGTGGCAAAACAATGCAGTCAAGGCACAACACTAGACCACGGAGGTTATGTATATCCCTCGCCACAAATGGAGAGTGCAGTTCTTACCGCGTAAATGCAAGGAATGTCTCTAGAACAAGAGCTTGACATCAATCCTGATCACATGCTCTTCTCATGGATGGAGGAAGAAGAAACAACATTTGCTAATGATACGTTCATATCCAAAACACCGCTAGTGCAATCTGATTATAACACACACTAAAAGAGCAGATTTACCAGCAAGTTAGTTGTTCCGCATCTAGCCAGCCTGCAACTCAAAGGTGCTTCCAATCAGATTCCTGGAACTTCTACTGCTCTGCTACCATCTCAACCACAAAAGGAAATTATTATAACAAGAGTCAAGGAGCAAAAACCTTTGAGCTTTTTACCTTTTAATGTGGTGGAACGATTGAAGAAGTCATCCGCCAATGTGTCTCTATGGGACATTCTAGCTATCCTAGAGCAAAAAATGCTATTACAGAATGCGTTTCAAGAAGAGGTCAGCACAACACCAATAGAGCAGTTAGCTAATGTAGAGGTTTTTAATCAACTACCAGCAGCTAAAGTCATTACAAACAATACAAAATAATCCCCTGACGAAGTTAGAGATAAGTTGAAGCCCCAACCCTTCTTCTTGACTCTCATTATAGGAAAGAAGTTATTGCACAATGCTAGGATGGATTATGGTGCTAGCACCATGGTTATGCCTAAACAGATAGCCAAACCTTTAGGACTTGGCTACAAACTTATGAAAAGGGGGGTGATGCAGCTTGATGGGAGAAAAAATGAAACCATAGGTTTCATCAAGGAACTTCCTTTAACTCTCTTCGCTTGCCCTAGTATCACATTGTCGCAAGATACTGTGATCATAGATGTTCCTCCCATGTTCAGTCTCTGTCTATCCCAAGAATTTTCTTCAAAGGTGGGCAGATACCTATCCCTGGATTGGTCACATCTGATTCTCAGAACCAAGCATGGCATAAAAAATAAGATAGAATCAGAGGATTTGCATTCTAAACATGTAGCGAATGAAGCCCTGATCAATTTTGAAGCCATGCATACCTCTATCACCAAGTAGGAAATGTATTATGATGAATTACTAGAGGAAGAAAAAGTGAGTGGAGACCAAGATGACCAAGATGGTGCTCTTTTGAGTGAACACATAGACAGTGACCCTTTCGACAATTATCATGCTATAGGATTTGGCACCTATGTAATTTATGATGAAGACCAAGTGCTCCCAAAGGTTGCCAAAGAGTCTGAAGGTAGCTAGCCAAGTGAGCTATGGATTTTATACTTTGATGGAGCAAGAGGTAATGTAGGAGCTAGAGCTGGGATATGTTTAATATCCCCACAAGATGAAAAATTGCTAAGGTATTGAATCCATTTTCATTTCGCTTGTTCAAACAATGAGGTTGAATATGAAGGATTAGTTCAAGGTTTAAGCCTTGTGGAGTGAATGGGCATTAAGCAATTAATGGTGTTCAAAGATTTTGAACTGGTCATCAACCAAGTCTAAGGGATTTCCGTAGCAAGGAATGTCCACATGAGATCCTATCGACAGTGAGTCTGGGACCTGGTTGAGAGTTTTGAAGCCGTAAACATCCATACTATTCCCCGAGGAAAAAATAGCGATGCAGATTGCATGGCCATGATTAGTGCTCGGTTTGATCCTGCCTCTGACCTTATACATAATGAACATTTAGTATGAGTACTAGTCTGAATGATGATTCCTAACAATGATTAGAGTTGGTAGGTTTCTGAAAGTGATGAACACATCACCTCGTTCATCCAGCAATTAGGGGAATTTTCCAATCCACTTCAACCAAATATTGCCAAAGCTTATGAAGGAAAAATTATGTAGCTCAAATCTTACAAGCTTCCAAAAGGATTGGTTACTCTCAAAAAAAATTCGATTGTGATGATGCAAGAAATGATAAGTGGAAGTTCGTAGTAGACATAAGTGATTAGGTAGACCTTCAAGTCTCAGATGGTAGAAATCTTTGAGTTGGAAAAGATGTCCTATACCATGACAAAGAAAGACTCATCATTTTTTGTGAGAAATATGGAGTAGTGGCTTGGTCCTATGATGATCTAGAGGGATATGATCTTGATATCATTCAACACACAATCGAGCTGACAGAGGAAAGACGAAGCTAGTATCCACATGGATAACCTTTATTTCCATGTCATATGATTATTATGCATTTTAGGATTATTTTATAACTCTGATCTTGCATGATTTACGAGGAGAAGGTGACATAATCTGGCTCGACAGGGATCAAACCAGATATGTGTAGAGTTTCACTCCTGCTTGTGACTGGTTCTTAGGAATAGACTTCACAATTCTCTGGATACGGGGCTTCACTGATCAACCCTTCCTTCTCCTAGCCTATGTCACAGATAGGGTACTCACACTTGAAATTTATAGGAAAGTGTGTATCATTGATTTTACCTTCTGCAGTAGTAAAAGTGTCAAGAGAAAACTATTCTTCACTTGTACAAAGAATTTCAAATCGGTGACTCTCTTAAAGAAACAATCAGATCAGTTATTGCAAGATAAATTGTCTCAATTATAGTTGGTTTTGGTAAGTGATAAGTGGGATTACAACCCTTTGAATGACCTTCTAGAGCCACACATGAAAGTTACGCATGCTCCCCAACCTTACTGGGAAAAGCGGCGTAACCCATGGGCAGACAAGGATGAAAATTTTGTTGATCTCGTGCATATTCCCACACATGATAACAGAGGTCCATGGCACAAGTTCTACTTTGTTGTGGTAGTGGCCAAAGATAATGTCCACTTGGAACGCACCATGTACAATAAGTTGTGGAATGATGAAAAAATAGAAGCTTTATGGAAGTATCACCAAGAGACAGGGCAATTGGATGCTCTATCTGAGAGCTTGAAGGAGGATAAGGAATTTTAAAATGGTGGGATGATGACCACCCTAGCCCAAAATCCAACATTAATAGGAGAGAGGACCTAGAGGATGAGTCTGAAGAGCAAGAAGAGGAAGAGAAAAATTCAGCGTCCCTCGTGTCGAATGAGAAAGGCTCTAGACAACCCACCAATGTGGCTATGAATGTGTGTTTTAATATATCAAGGGCTTCACATACACTCACTAAGGCAACCAAGGTCCCACAGAAGCAAACGACAATAACTGTCGAGGCTCGAGAGACCCCACTTACAAAACGACAGTGCCAGAAGACAGGTGTTTATAGCTGGCTAGGAGCCTAAGGATGAGGAATAGTCACTAATTATTCTAGAAGCCACTATCAACCAGTCAATAGGTAAAATTCACTCCTTCTTCCCTTGCTTCTCATTCCTTGGTATCTACCCCTGCCTCAATGAAAATACCTACCATGAGTACTGGCCCTCTGTTTCCCACTTTTAATCCAACAGATGTGGGAATTTTCTCCCAATTCTCACAGACAACCCCACCCGGCTTTACTCCTCTATGAACCTTTACACCAACTCCTACTGCTGAGGCTCTCCTTGCTATTGTTTTGGATCCTCTTCCATCATAATAGTTTGAGTCCACAATGACAACTCCTTCACCATTCTAGCCTATGAATCCTCTGGTTGATTCACCAATTGAGTCATGGAAAGTCACTAGCCCTGCTGCTGGTCCTCAAACCAAGCTTTGGAATGTGCCCCTCTTTTCCCCACAAACTGTCTCTCTCCAAAAGAAGCAAATGCCCGCGCTTATCAGGGTTACCTATCTATATGCCCTACCTTTTGGTGCTCATTTCGTAGGTGGACTAGTTTCATCACCAGCCGACTTTATGGCACAAATTTATTGTGGAAAGGAAGCACATGTAAGTGGAATGCAAAAACACAAGGAAAAATATGATAGTGCTTTTGCTGAGCTAAAAATATAGACTCTTTATGATGAGACCCGACAGGAATTAAAGTTTGCAACTATGTATAGGAGAGTAACCAAGCCTCACGGGGAGATGCACCTAGAAGATTATGAAATATATGTGGTAGGGCTTGACATGAAGGTGGCCTGACCACAGGATAAGGTTGAGATTATGAAGGAAACACAATGGGTGGTCACCTCTGACTTCCTTAAAATTGGTCACTAGCTAAAGAAAAAGGATGAGCAGCTTAAAGCAGTAAGGGAAAGAGTTAGGTTTTTGGAGAAAAAAGAAAAATCCCTAGAGGCAGATGTTGCATGTATGACATAGAGGGCACTGGCAGCAGAGGATGAGAAGAACAAACTTCATGGTGCCCTTGTGAAGATTTATACTATTGACCCTGCCATGGTAAAAGAGCTACAGGCTAAGAAATAGGAGATAGAGTAGAATCTGCACCTAAAGAATGAAGAGCTGGAGCAACTTTTCCTTGAGTATAGTCAAGGAATCACACAAAGGAATGAGGCTTTCGAGCACCAACAAGCTCAATATGAGCAGAAAATACAAGAAAAAGAGGTTGAATTTAAGGGCCTAAAATCTCAATTAGAAGAAGAGCTCTAGGAGACAAAGTCTCTCTAGACATGCACTTAGCAAATCACTCCTCAACCGAGGAGAATTGGAATAAAGAAATGAGTAGCTCTATGGAGCAACTAGCATCAAAGAAAAAGAAAAGGGAAAACTTGGCTGAGGCCATTAAATCAAAGGATGCGGAGATTACTTCTCTCAAAATCCCTCTCTTGTCTTCTCCTACACAGCTGGACATTATTTCATTGGTTAGGTAGCTATACATCTCTCATTGGAAAAAGATTAAAACTTTTTGCTTAGCACTGCATCCTACCGTCTAATTCATCACCAAGGCATCAAAGCTAAGCTAGGAGGCTCATGATATGATTGAGCAGTTCCCACGATTTATCTTGGAGAAGGTTCTAGAAGAAAAATATCTTCTCACCGAGCTATACTCGGTCTTTTATGAAAACCTCGCTAGGGCAGGGATTGAAGATCAGGATGTTGCTACTCAGAAGACAAATAAATTTATCCATTGCCACTCTACCTTCCAGCCCACTAAAGTAGTTGCGGATACTGTGAGCAAGACATTGGACAACATATGTGAGAGTTTCTTTGAGTTAAGAAGGATGGGTTTTCCGTCCTTGTTCCTTGAAAATGTCTCTATTGCTACGACCGAGAAAATTGTAGAAAGAATAGAAGAGAAGGAAAATGATCCAGAGGCTTTTAGGATTTATCATGCCTATAACTAAGTCTTGGCGTGTTGCCTTAGATTAGACTTTATTTTATTGTATTTTTTTCCTTTTCCCTTTCCAAACCCCCATTATAGAAGAAGCCATCTTCTCTAAAAACCTGGAGGTCACTCAGTTTAGCACAAAAGGTTGTCCATAAAATTAGTTTCCCATAAGACACTGTTACCTTGTTAAATTTTTGCATCAACAGAGACATTAGGCATAATGATCCCTAAGAGGATGACCATTACATGAACAAAGAAAAATCCCCTTCAACAAAAATTTTACATGAAAAAATTATTTACAAAATCATTTACATTGTGGTTCCTTATTAAAGTTATTGGGAGGATAACTTTGGTATGGTTAGTATGATGGGAAGTTGATACATTGGCATGAATTTCTCATTAAATGGTGGGAAGCTGACACACTGGCATGACTTTCTCACTAAATCACTTCTTTGGTACAACTCACTTAGTGGAAAGACTGAGGTTCCACTACCCCAAAGTGAGCATATACATATTTTGGGACAACTCATCTAGTGGGAAGATTGAGGCTCCACAACCCTAGAGTGAGTAGCATATGTTATGGGCAAACAGTCCTATCTCACATCACATTGAAATGGTTGTGCTTGATCCTTTGTTTTTGTTTATTTTTCATAGCCTTTGATAGGGTATGATCATGTATCTTGGTTATTGTTGCATACTTAACTATCTTGGATTTCTACTTTAGTGTGAGTTTGACATGGGGTCATTCTCTCACTAAAATGGGGCACAAACGTACTAATAGAAAAGTAGCCTTTTTCTCCCTTAATTGGTTGATAATTGAGATTAAAGTTGAATTAATGATGTCTTGGAGCAGTGTTGTTACAATGTATTGTACACATTCAGACTATTCTAGGACCTTTACTTAACTAAAACATTCCTTAGATTTATCCTTTGCAAGGGTGTTGTAAAGTGTTGTAACACACTTTCACACTTTTCTTAGATGTATTTTCTTAATTAAGTGTAATGGGCCCCTTTATGAATAAAACGTACATAATTTGTACCATGTTTAAGTGTTATAAATTGTTATAAATCACCTTCACAATTATGTAGATGGTCATTAGTTGATTATGGTTAATTGGAGTAATTAACCCCCTTTAATTCAAATTTATGCCATAATTTTGACACCTCCCAAAGATCTATCTTGACACCCATAATTTAATTAGCAAGATATTTCATTGGGAAAAGTTTGGTCTTGGTAAAGTGTGTCAGGACCCATTCACCCTTGATGGTGAATGGGTCCTCCCTTAATAGGACCCCCCTTTTTTAGTTGATCCGAAATGGGCCCTCTTTCAATCCCTCAGGGTTAAGTCCTAGTAAACTAAGTCAAGACCCATTCACCTAAGGTGGAAAATGGGTCCTCCCTTAATGAGACCCCCATTTTTGAGTTTCATTCTGGTAGGAATTTAATAATGTTTCTCTCTAGATCTAGTTGCGGCCTTAATTCTTTGAATTTTTGGATTAATCTCCTAATTTGGTATAAATAAGGGGTTAATTCACAATGTTTCTCCTAACAAAATCTAGAAATTCATTCTAAGCATTCAAGCATTCAAGTGATCAAGCATTAGAGCATTACAAGAGCATTCATAAGGAATTTCAAAGCAGATTTCAAGAATTTATTGCATTAATTCAAGATCATATCATCATATCAAGGGTTTGATGCATGCATGTAGTAATGAAGATCTACTTGCAACCATTTTTCACATCATATTCAAGGATCCAAAATCTACATTATTCATGGCCACTACATGCAAGTTTGTAGATTTGTTTCACAATATATTGTCTAAGGTGACATTTACATATTTCACATTTCATGCTTCATTTCATTCATTTTATCATTTGGTTTAATTACCTACAAGGGGTTTGACAGAGGCAAACCCCCATTCACTAAAAAAAATAAAAAAAAATTCCCTTGATTGTGTGACTGTCGATTTACAGGTTGAAGATCAAGTGGAGTATGATTTGGAGCAAAATTGGCAAAGTTGCAAAGTTGCAAAAGTTGTCATCCAAAGTGAAAAATCAAGGAATCAAAGCTACAAAATTGCATACAGACTTCCAGAACTTGATAACAACTAATTTGAGAGTATAAAAATAAAGGAACAGAACCCTAAAATTACTTTTCTGAAACCCTAAAAGGAACCATTTTCCACTGAAGAAAAATGTTTCCTCTATAGCTCAAAAACAACACCTTTTTGGCTAGGTACACAACTTTTCATGCTCTAAAAACATTCACCGTAGTTTCTATAACAATTGGGTATCATTTATGTTTGTTATTGGCATCTTATTTTACACATAATTGAGTGTTTAAGGTCTTAGAAAAATATATGGTCTATCATTTTGTTGACTCATTTTGGTGGACCCTATTTTTCACCTTAATAAAAAATGAATGCAAAATAGAATAGAAAGCTAAGAGAATAAAGAGGAGGACATGGAGACCTATAGTAGCTTGAATGGAGACCTGGAATGATGAAAATACTAAAATTAATCCAAATTGAGACTTATACACTAGATTGGGTGATTTAGTCCCAGATTAAAGTTTCTAGGTAAGAACAAAAATTTGACAGAGATATGTTGGGAACTCTTGAAAACTAAAAATTTGATTGTACTAGGACACATACACCAAAAGTGGTGTAGTAATCTAGTTTGGATTTTTTGGAAGATTAGGATCTGAATCTTCTTTTCAACCTCTACTCTATCTTCCCAACCCATTTTTCAAATCTGAAATGTTGAATTTTGTTATGTAGATTTCCTTCAATGATCTTCTAAACAAGGTGACAACTTTGACAACTTTGAACACTTGACAACTTCTTTCCATGCTTCCCCCTTAGAGGGTCTTCAACCTAGATCTACACATCACACACTAAAGAGAGAAAAAAATTGTTTTGTTAGTGAAAAGGGGTTTGCCTTGGTCAAACCTCATTTTGGTAATCAAACTTTCTAATGAAATCAAATGAGATAAAATAATGATGAATGGACAAATATAATTTTGCAACTCACCAAACCCTGGAAATAAAGCACTACAAATATGTATGAAGTGGCTCCAATGGATGTAGATCTTGACTCTTGCTTGAATGTGATGGATCTTGAATTAAATGTTTGATTTAATCATAAAACCCTACATCATAATTGTTAGCTCAAAAACAAACATGATGCATGATGACTTTGACATAATGCTTGATACTTGAATACTGCTCCAAAACACTTGATAATCAACTCTTTAAGACCATTGAATGCTCTTGTAAACACTTGAATGCTCTCGTGAGCTCAAATTCACTGTAATATTTGAATACTTGAAAGCTTAGACCACTTGATTACTTGTTAGTAGAAAAATGAATGAAATAACCTTGTATTTATAATTGTTTATGTCAAATTTCCCAAAATTACAACACTACAATGTGACATCAGATCTAGGAGGACAAAATTCTGCCAAGAATATGAGTTAAATTTAATTTTAAGCCACACAAGACTCATACACCAAAAGTGGCATATGAGTTCCATTAGGATAGGCTATGGGACACACTTTCAAAAAATGCCTTGATTCATGTGAAATCAAGATTAGGGCCCCAAAACATAGCTGGCACCCATACACCCAAGGTGACATATGAGTGCTAGATCACTAAATCTGGGCCATACAATCCAAAAACACCTAAATCATGATTGGATGGTGATTTATGTCATAATTATCCTCGGAAAGATGTATTAAATAAGGCTTGTGGATAGAAGACAAGGCCAATTAAGGCATACATAAACCACATTAATAAATAAAACCCTATATAAGTGTGAAAGTGTGGTACAATACTTTACAGCACCTTAAATAAGGTACAATTAGGTCCACTTAGTTCACAAGGGCCCAAGACCTAATGTGAATGTGCTAAACACATTACAACACTAAAGAAAGACAGCATTAAGCTCAATTTGATAAGGAGGACCTAAACAAATGTGAAAATGTAGAGTACATTTTCCATCATTACAATTATTAACTCTAATACTCACCACCCCCCACTGACCCCCCTCGTAATTGATACTTGGGGAGATCATAAAAGTGAAAATAGATAAAAATGTGTCTTGAATATGAGGCCATGTTAGGTGCCCATATACAAATATTCTCATAAATTTAAATAAAGGAGAAAGCCCAATAGGAACAAAGGTCATCTGCAAAAGGGAAACTGGAGGATTTAAGACCTTCTAAAAGGATGTGTTATGAAGATAGGAACATGATGATGAAGAAATACTAAAGCATGTCAAAATTGTAGACTCTATTGAAGATGAACTAGATTTTTTTGGAATCAATGAACCTCCAAGAAATGTAAATCAAGATAAGAGCTACAAAACACTGAATGAGTGAACATAGGAACACTAGTCAACCATGAATACATAGATGCATGTGAAGTTGAAAATATAGATAGTACTATGATTCTAGAGTAATGCATGAGTGACATGTGTACACTATTAAAATGTCCATCATTGTGGTCTACATAAGTACTAGAATATCAAAAAATATGATCCATTGGTTTCTGGTCTAGAATAAGTTTCTGATGGTGTAGATTCAAGATCTACAAAAAATTGAAAATTATGCCTATAGTGGGACTAATATGCCAGAAGCTCATACACCACTTCTGGCATATTAATCTCGTTATGCTTTTTTAGGAATTCAAAGTTTAGATCTATGATCCAATCTCTACCCTTCCCTTCCAAACTCATTTTTGGATCTGAACCTATAAAAATACCTACAAAACAAAATGTAGTTGATTTTCTTATGGGGGTTTTTCCTTGGTCAAACCCCTAGTTTGGTAATTAAACCTTGATATAAAAAAGTGAAACATGAATGTAAATAGGAATGCAAAACCTAACCTTAAGTGTGTCTAAGGTTAGGACATTTGAAATGCAATGCAATCTTATTCTAATGTGCTAGAGTGAGATGCATGGATGAAACATGAAGATGAATGAATCACTTTGAGAGATCTCTAATCACCCAGATGAGCTCTAATAATTCTTGTACCTTCCTTAGTTTGAATGTAGAGTGACAATGGAGGATGGAATAACTTAGAAAATAAGTCATTAGGCTTGGATTGATGGATAGTTGCATCTCCCCAACCTAGAATCAGTTATGATTCACAATAGGAAACCATAATCAACTCTTGAAAATGCTAGATCTTGAATGAAAGTGAGATTGAAGACCTACAAAAACATGTTAATTCTACTCCAAGGCTTCAAATTTGTTGATTAATTGTTCTTAAATGCTCTTATGAAAAATGCTTGAATATTCTTGAATTCTTGGATCTTGAAATGGTCTTCTAGATGCTTGCTTAGATGAAAAAATGACTTTAGAAGCTTGTTTATATAGGCATTACACCTAATTTATTGTTATTTAGATCTCAAAAGCTAACATTAACCAAAAATATGAATTAAAAAGTCGAATTTCCTACTCAAACCCTAAAATGGCCCCAAATGGGACTCATATGCCACTCCTAGTGTATGGGTCCCACTTAGGGGAACTCATATGGCCAAGGTGGCAAATGAGTCCCACCCTAGATTTTTGGGGTGGGTTGTTAGAATTTTTTATGTTTTTGTGACGTTTTTAGCTGAAATAAGCCTCCAAATCAAAAATAAAGGGTCTTAGGGGCCTATTAATGATGAATTAGAGGGTATTTAATGCAAGGGTGATAAAATAGGTCCAAATTAAGTTTGAAATTGTATATTTTTCAAGAGTGTACAATTAAACCAATGGCATATACCTTTCAATAATAAAATCCCTTTGAGGGCGTGATATAGCTTCTTCTCCCTACATACTCTTGTTGGATTCTTTACAGGGAAATCTTATAAAAGGTAGGGCTCAAAAGAATGGCATACTTCTCAAATAATTACAAACTTTGCACATAAGAAGTATTAAAAGAACTATTATTCCCTATCTTAATGAAAATTCATCTAATAAGGAACCATTTATCATCTCAAGTCTTGAATATTTCTCATAAACTTCTTTTAAATAGAGTAATTCCTTTTATATATTTATGGTAATACCATGAAACTTGTAGCACTTGTTATCATTTCTTCCTGGCTACAAATTTTGCAAACCTAGAAATCTTCTTCACAATTCAACTAGTTTTTTGGATAGAGTCACCACCTCTTTCCACAGAGGAATAAAATTCAAAAGAATAAAGTTCCTTCAAGAGTAAATCTAGTTCTGGGTCTTCTCCAACAGTGGAGTCACACTCAAATCCTTTGATCTCTTCTACAACAAATTATTTTCCAACTTCAAGAACGTCTCAATTATTTGTACAAAGGTGCCCAAACATACAAAATTTAGAATGGAAAATAATACAACTCTATGTAATGACTCTTAAGGCTTGATTCTTCAAGATCTGAATGACTATGACAAGGCGATTTGCAACTGAACATATGAGTGCTTCCCTAGCAGAGTCGCCATATTGTTGGTTCTTTTTCTAGTGCACCTAAGAAATCTCTAAAGGATAGCCAGCTCATATGTTCAAAACCCCTGAAATGACTAGCCAACTAACATGATATTTTGTGCTTTAGGCTTTGTGGGGCTGAGGAGGGTGTTCTTATTGTGTCCATTTGAAAATATGCTTTATAGAACACATCATTTTCACAAATCAATTTGAATGAAGGATAATTATGAAACAATTTCTATGAAATTGGCTTGTTTCTAAGTAACTTGCTACCCATTCATCAAAACAAAGGACATTCTACATGATAGTTGACACATACATTCGTAGTTGACACATACATTCGTTGAGATTAATGAATTTTAAAGTGAAGTTGTTCTTACTTTAGGTCAGTCATCAGAAAATTATTTGATCAACCCCTTAGGTGAATCATTAAGGAAGAGACCATCGCCTTGTTAAATTGGGCAACAAAGTCACATATACAAGAACTAGTAACATAGAAATGACCATAGAATTTCATGAAATAGACTACCCTCATGATAAATTTTCATTATGGAGCTCACTCTTTCTGATACACAATTGCTTATGAAATCCTTTGTGAATAATTGTAAATCTAAGACTCCATTTAAGCATTTAATTGATTGCTTGAATCAAAGAAAAAAGGAGACATACATTTAGAACAAATGTTTGAAGAAGAATGAAAATATCATTAACATTGCATCCAAAAATCACACAAATTCACACAAGGAGAGAAAATATATTAGAATTATATATTCCTTCATGTCTATCAGTCATATCTACATAAAAATTTAAGATAATTTGCACATGTTATTCCAAAATCTCAAAACAGACTATGTATTCTATTCCTATCGTTTTACCCATGTATACCTAACTCAAAACCTAACCATAATTTTCATCCTACAACAAGTGAGGCCCGAATTCCATTTTAGAGAATAAGGGAGCCACAAGTTTTAGGCTCAAATGAAATTTCACAACAAAATTTCATTTCATCTTACATTTGATTTGCATTTCAAAATTCCCCATATGTTGAATCTCTGAGAACATGATGCAAATGAGGAAAACCAAAATTGTAACCACCACTAGAAAGGGGAAACACTAAGTGCCACTAAAATCCCTTTGTCGCAATCCAAATCACAACAAACCAAGCATCTATATCGCCACAAGGGCACATAGTTGACATCAAATACCAAAATGTGCCATGCATGCAAAAACAAAGCCAACACCATAGCAATCATTGTCAACACCAAAAATTTCATCACCTTCACAGGATAGAGGGCATTTTATCATTCGCACACTAGGCTCAGTATACATGGCTACTCTAAGTAGTGGCGAGGGTTGGGGATGAAACCTCAACCCCTTCATTGACCTTTTTATCCTTCATCATAGCATCTCTTCAGCTTGGATTCCTAGTAGCCAAAGGAAGGATAGTTAATAACTCCTCCCTAGGGGCAAGATTTTGACTCAAGGTTGCAAGGTACTGGTTGTAGTTAGAGTCAATCTCTATCTCACTATCTAATGAACTACTTGTGAGGTCAATGGGTGAATTCTGGAATTTGAAGGAGCCACACCCATACCTTATCTTTCTTCCCACTCCAGCAGTGGAGTACATTGGATTTTTTCCTTTGTCGTCAGCCTTCTTCGCAACCACACTCTGAAATTGCAACCTTTGTCTACACCTGGTGTGTGCAATCCATAATTTTCTAGTAGAGGCATCCATTCTTACTATCGAATCATGTCTAGGAACACTTGAACCCATACTTTGCAAGTGCAATTGGGTGTTCCTCTTAGCTGGCTTGATGCAAGCTTTTGGTTTGCTCATTTTGTGACTAGAGAATATGTACACTCAACTTTTGTTTGTGGGAATAATTTTAGGACCTAGCAATTTAATTGCTATAGTAAAAATAGCAACATATGCCCTCTATTTATTGAAAAGAGTGATAATATCGATCATCAATTTTTAATGGAGACACACGGGAAGACAAAGCAATTCGTTGGCATGCATACTATCATTGCTTAATTCCTAAGCACATGAAAATTTGTAGATTGCATCTCATGATTACTAGTAAGCAGATCTCCACACGCATGGAGATAAATTTTCTCACATATGCAAGAGGTTGGCCATTAATGTAAGCTAGTTGCATAGTGAAAATGGCTAGCACATGCCTTTTCTCAATTTTAAATATAAGTCATCGATCCTCTACTAAGATGGCACATCAAGTGGCTAGTCTTAGTTTGACCACCTTCGACTTCCAGCAGTGCTTCATTGAAGTGTCCATGACATATAGTGTTCATCCATCTCAGATGATATCTTCTGAATGTGCAGGCTCCACCTTCCTCACAAACTAAATAGACTCAGATAGGTGTCAAGATCTTGTTGATCTCGCTAGTCTTAACTAAATTTCACTTTTTCCAATCGAGGCAATGGGGAACGGTAAGATCATTCCCTAGATTTAATCTCAACCATCAGTTGAAGGTGTTGGACCATGGGTATAGTAGTGGGGAGTGGGCCCTAGGATTATACAGGGACACGCATCCGCTTTTTTCCAAGCTTGCTACTTTTAACCTATCAACACTTAACATTTGTGGGCTGGCAGGGTATGACCCAGATCTCATCCCAGATCCTCAAATATTAAAACATGCACTCCATACAATGTTAGCATTTAAGGGAAAGGACTTGGTTAAGCTGACGAGGATATGACCTTTGAAGGTGAGTGACTTAGGCTTAAGTCACTAGGGAAAAATTAAAACTTGACTTAAAGGAAACAAGCTAAAGTCAAGGGAATAATTGATGACTGGTGCTTTGAGCTAACAGGGCCTATAAACTGGCATGCAATGTGGCTCAAGAGATGACTTAAGAAATCAGTGACCAATGTGGTAGTTCCACCCACAATTATAACATCTACATAACTTTTTAAATTAAAGCCTTAGTCATTCATGGGGACAAGGGTTTAAAATGGAGACCAATCCCATGGGGAAAAGAGGAAAATCCTTAGGATTTTAGAAGCTCCATCAAGCCCGGTTTTGAAATCATCATCATCAGATCATATTCCATTGGAGTATGCATTTGTAAGAAGATAGGTTGCATTATCCACCCATCCATATCATATTAAAAGACTTCTATTACAAATGTTTATATTTTGAAGTAATACAGTGGAGCATACTACTTATAATTCATAATCCATTTTTAGTGTTCAATTACTGTGTTGAATTACTTATCTATTACTTTGTTGTCTCCAAAGTGGTCTTTTCAAGTTATTTAAGTCTTCAAGATTTATCTAAACACATTTTTTGTTATTGTGTGGGTGCTTTGATTGGTTTCTTATTGATATAAACTAAAAATCTTATCAAATATTTTACTTTAATTGGTCCCTACCTGGGGTTCAAATATTTCATATGTTCTTTCAAGTATATAATATTATCATCATCCTCATCTTGACCTGCAACATCTTTATCATCATTGAGATTTCACTGTAGCCATCTATATTGCTACTAGATATATTTGGATCATCATTTTCTATACCATCCATATTGTTGTCTTCCATAACATCATCCAAATCTAGATTGTAGCCTTCTTGTGCCTGAACATAACCATCTTCAACATCATCATGGATTTCAATTTCTTTGATGTTCTCTAATCCTTCTCTCCCATTTTCTTGGCCATCATTGTTTTGCTTAGTATCCACTAATGTTTCGTCAAATACATGCCTTAATCTTGGATCATAATGTATGACAAATATCCATTGCAAGTCCAAAATATCTTTACAGAAAAATACCATCACATGAATGACATACATATATTAGACACATGTTATAACAATTTTATTGATTAATAAACACATGTATGTATTTGCAATAAACTATGAGTTAATAGATTAGTGATCATTATTTCTTCTTGTTTGAGTCAAAGAAATACTTGCTCACATTGAATTGGTTGAGCATAAGGCTACTTCTCCTCCAGTAGGATGCATGAGGAATCTACATAAAACAATCCATTATGGGTATCATGTCTTTGTGTCCTCTCAAATGCTTCATACCATCTATGCTTAAAAATACAACATTTAAAAGAGCGATAATCAAACTCAATAATTTCTTGTATTTTCCTAACATATTGTAGATTCAATTCAATTATATTATTATCTTTTAGGCTTGATCATTTCAATTTCTTGAATTCAACCATGATGCCACAATCGAAGAATCGTCTCTCTACATCTACACTTTTTACACAATAATGTTGACCATATGCCTACATTGTTGGATATTTCCTCACCTGTGAAAGACCATTTATTTTAGTGAAAAAAAATGTAATGATGAATATTAAAATAATTAATAGTTTCAAAACTGTAAGGAAACAAAATTTTGTATAATTCAAATGGTACCTTTCTTTCACATCCTCTACACATGTTGATTTCATCTTCTGTTATGCTTGAATCTATACCTGCATCTTCTATTTGGTTTTGAATTTTTTCAGTAACCTATTCTAGTGTGCAATATTTTCCCCAAATGTTCCCCAAGCAGATCAGTGGGAAGTGGAGTATTCCTTGGGTTTGATCTCTTAAACTTTCTCGTTGCTTCTAACACTTCTCTCTTTTTACCATACAGATCAATCCATTTGTTCATAAAGTCCATGTGGTACAGAATGAACTTGTCAAGTATAGCACTTTCATCTACAACTATTACATGTCAACATGTTTATTTCAAACTCCAAATGTCATGCTATTAATTTGACAAATAAATTACAGAGTAAATTAATGATTGCAAGGAAAACAACCACACTAATCATGAATTTACATTGTAATTTCTACTTGAACACCATTAGATTGTGGTTTTTCTCAATCAATAATATCTTATGCTCATTCTTCATCCTAGAAGTGTGTCCCATATTTAAAATCCTTACCAAGGAATTTACACATGAAGAAAAATGCTTCATTCAATACATACCCTTCAGCCATGCAACCCTCTGGATTTTCCTTTTTTTAGACATATATTTTTAGAGTTTTCATATACCTCTCAATGAAAATCATCCACCTCATTGATACAACACCTGCTAATTCAATTTCATCAACTAGGTGTATAAGTAAATGGACTTTTAGATCCATGAAACTTGTAGGGAGCTCCTTCTCAAATACAGATACAATTTCTACAATTTCCTTCTTCCATTTTGGCACTTCACATTTGTGGATATCCTTAGAGGTCACCTACCTAATATAAGAATAGTAAATTAGTATGAAACTTTAGTCAAAAATTAAAATGCAATATGATATCTCTATGTCTTTCACACATGAACATTTCATATAACCACATACATTGTAAATGTTGACAATCAACTTATGGAATTCCTTAAGTCAATTGTAAGATAGGAATTTCCCCTAATTTCCAATTGCATAATATGCTATCAAATACATTTCTAAAAAGGTCATTAGTAATTTTTTCTCACACAACAAAATATCAAAATATATTTAGTATTTAATCAATGTTACCAGTAAATGTTCAATGATGATATTTAATGCCTTCATAAAATTATGAAAATCATGTATTTTAAATCGTATGATAAGTCCATCAGCTATAAAATCTTTAGCCAATGATGACCCATAACCACTGGGTGTTGTTATTCAATAGATGACATTTTTTGGTTGGTCTAGCTCTTTTTTTTTTCAAAATCCATGGAGCTTTTTCATATGTTTCATTTTCCCTATTTGGCCACAAATTTTTTCTATCAATTTTGGTACACGAAAGAGCAATACCTCTCCTCAAAGACAAGGTGTCATCTTTTCCTGATATATGTTGAAATATAGAATATGGGAAATTTTTGAAGATGTGCATAGGATATAATAGGTGAGATATTAATAGATCCTTCCAGTAAGGGAGCTCATAAAATATGGATTTCCTTTTCATTCCTTCTATCATATTAACTACAACTTGTTTTGGTTCTTCAAATTAATCACCCCAATCAAAAAAATCCTCCCAAGATTTCAATTAAGCATCTTCATACTTCTTAAGCCATTCACCTAGACCCATAATCATGGGAGGGCCTCTATTTTAAACTTTTCCATCAAATTAATTCTTAAGGAAATTTCTAAACTTATGATCTAGTGGTAGAAAAACCCTTTTGTTTGCGTAAATAAATTTATGCAGATCTTTAGAATACCACCCTTGAAATTATTCTACACATCTTGGACATGCAAACATCCCCTTTTTTGAAGCCCTGCAATTAAATAAGTAATGTTAATAACATAAAAAAAATAGTATAAAACTAAGTATGAAAGATGGGATACAAATAAATTATGAGTGTAAATACGTAAATATTTTTTCTTACCATAACAAACACCAAGTCCTTGGAAATCATGAATAGTCCAATATAGCACACCATAAAACATGAAGGACCTATTTGATGGAGGATTTGATATGTCATACATTCTTATCCCTTTCCATAGCAATTGCATCTCATCAATAAAAGGTGCAAGATAAACATCCATGTGTTTAACTTGATGTTTTCCTTGAACAATGTAAGTCATCATAAGGTGCTCCTTTCTAACACTCATCCATGGGGGAATACTATATACTATCAATCTAACTGGCCAAACACTATAACTTAAGCTTAGGAAAGAGAATGGGCACACTCCATCAATTGAAAGACCAAACCTAATACTACAAGGTTCATCTTTGAATTTTCTTGGCCATTTTTTCTCTATGTGTTTCATTGCTTTGGATTCAACCAGAATTTGCATGAATCCATCTTTACTCCTATTCTTTGCATGCAAGTCCATCAATTATGCAAGTGACTTGAAACAAAAAAATCATTGAAGTCTAGGTATAATTGGCATGGGACGTAAAACCTTCTTTGGAACTGTAGGAACTTGTACATCTATACAATACCTCTTCTCTTTGCATATAGGGAATTCTACCTTATTTTGATATTCATCTCTTTATAAAATACAATCATTTTTACATGAATGAATTTTCTTATATTCAATCCTTTACTCAACCAACAACATACATGCCTCTCTACAAGTTGATGGAAACACATTCTCTTCAGGGAATATTTTAGTTTTTAGTTCCCTATAATATTTTCAGATATTAAATCAATTGAATGTTTGACTTAAGATAAACATGTTTGTGAATGAAGGATTTTTATACCCAAATCCTTCCTTGCTCTTCTATGGTTTTTCACCTAAAAGGAGAAATATGGGTCCAAAATGCACAATGTTTCACTCAATATTAATGTAAGTATGGATGGTATATTGATGCGAAGTATGTGTGGATGTGTTTTAATGCTTACAAGTTCCAATAAATGAATGTAAACTAATCTAATGCAAGATGCCAGAAAACATAGTGTTGATTGCAAGTATGAAATAGAAACCTAAACAAATGAAAATAGAAATTGATGAGACTAAAAAAAGTGCACTTGGAGGTAGATTTTTGTTACTGGAGAGTTCTAGAATTTTCCAAAAGTCACTTTCAATGGCCACTGGTATGAATTCACCACAGATGTCGAATTAGTCCTGCTTCTCGTGAAAACTTTCAGAAATAGGTTTATGACTGCTGAGAGTTGAATTATAAGAAAATCAGTTTTTATGCCTACACGTGGGAATTATTCACCATGCATGGTGAATAATTCCTCCTGTAGGAATTTCCAATACCAAGGCTTGATTCTGTAGGTCTATATCTACACTTTTGTCTTCTACAGATGTCTGCTTCGGAAACTATCAGATTTAGGCTTGAAAATGACTTTTTGTTGATATTTTGACTTGTTGAATGAGAAGAAGACTTGAACAACCTTGCAACTTGATCTTCAATGATTTAAAAGCTTCCAAGAGTACCAAATATGCATACAAACAAGACAAAAGAGAGATATGTTGAATGTTAGGGCATGTGGGTTTGCCTTGGTCAAACCCTTTTTAGGTAATTATACCAAAATGATGAAAGAGAGGAGTGAAACATACAATAATTCAATTGATTACCTTTCCATGGTGATTTTTATTTAAATTATATAGAAATATATGAATATTCAACCCTTAAATCTTTAGAAAGCTGACTTGATGACTTCTAATGAAGAAACCCTAGCTTGCTTGACTTGGATGAAAAGATAGATGATGAATTAGTGATGAGAGATGTAAAATGAGTTTTTAGATGTGAAAACACTTATTTATGGACAATTGTGCCTTAGTATCTCGATTATACCTCATCACATGCTGCAATGTAGTGAAATCAAACTTTAAAGTTCAATTTTTCCTGCTCAAAGGTCAAAATGGGGCCAAATAGGAATCATTCACCACACATGGAAAATGGGTCCCACCTTGATGGGATTGATTCACCATGCATGGTGAATGGGTCCCATAGGCCATTCCAACAACTAAGAAGCTAGGAGATAAGGAAATAAGGTTTAAATTGCAACTTTGTCAGGTATTTGATTAATTAAAGCCTTGGGATGCACAATATGGGTTATTAGGGGCGTATTAGTGATGATGTGAATGTAAAATAGGACTTGGTACATAGAAATCAATGTCGAAGTGTGATTTAATACAATTTACAACACTAAAATGAGGTTCACATAGCCTAGGAAGGCACAAGAACTAATGTGAATGTGCAGGACACATTACAACACTAGTTTATCATTAATTTTAAGTTATAAGCCTTCTAGATTGATGTGATAATGTTATTAAACACTTTTTTTTTAATGTCAAATTAGAGATAAATAGGTTCATTAAGTCTAGAAAAGCATGAAAATCCTTTATAAGACTTTACAACACCTTTACAAGATGTCATTAAAAGCATGTTATTTGATTTGGAACGGTGCAAGACCTAGGGTGGACACATAGAATGCCTAAAAAAACTAGATTAAGACCTTATTAAGTCCATTTTACCATGAATTCACCTCATATCAAGCAAAGGGTCCATTTGTCTACAACACATTTAGCCTCCACTTTAGTGAGAGGATGAACTTGCTTGAAATTCACACTAAAGTAGACATTCAAGAGAGGTCCTCATACATAGATGCAAATGAAAAAGAATGACCAAGATGAAAGGAGGTGGCCAAAACCCCAGAATTGAAGATCCTAAGTCAAGCCCCCAAGATACAAAATCATTCAAAGGCAAGATGGAAATAAAGATGGGATGGAAAAGATGTACACTCTGGGATGAAAAAACTTCAGGTCATCTGTAGGGTGAGAAGGCCTCAACATACTCACTTTGGGGCCATAGAAATATCTATCCATTGGGTGAGAAAGCCCAAAAAAAGATAAGATACATGCGTTGGTTGGTATGCACTCACAAACAAAAAAGTGGCTATGGGGAATTGTCATGCCACTAGGTGGGCTTCCCGCTCAACCATATTAAAGTTATATAAGTTGATAACTTTAACAAGGTGCCACAAAGAAAAATTATCATGAAAAAAAAGAAAAGGCACCACAGTCATGCAAGTTGCATTATGCAAGGTGGAAAAAGTGAAAAAATGCAAAATGCAAAAATGTAAAGTGTATAAATGTAAAATGTTTGAAGGAGTCTTATTCATTTCATGCAAGTTCAATCACTTAGGGAACATTGTTTCTAATGTCTCCAAGAGAGGACCAATCAAAGAATAGTATATTCACAACTTAGGGGATGTAGTGTGTCACATTAGGCCACCAAAAGGAATGTAGTATGCTTAGAAAGATCACGCTTATGAAGAACATCACACCCAATGTCATCCACAAAGTGAAAAACACATTACATAAATGACAAGGATGCACTAGGAACCAATAATTCAAATGAATTATGGTAATGTATGCCCCCACTTTAAAGGAATTGTGACACGTAATTCTATGAGCAATTACTTTAAAGTAGAGAATAAAGAAAAAGTCAAAAAGAAAACAAGATATGAGATCCAATCTTGGAAAGCCCTATGCGAAGTCATATGTTTCGAAGTTAGGCTGAGTCATGTCAAGGAAAATGAAAATCAAAGAAAGGTTGTATGTCACATGCAATTCAATCTTAAGACATGTCATGCACATATCAAGCTTTCTCTTATATGTTCATGAAAATTTAATGAGTAGTCGAAAGAGACAACGACAAGTGACACACAAGGGATAAGGTTTTCTAACCCTTTGCCCCCCATTTAGTGTAGGAAAATGGTTAGCCTAAAGTGGATGATGATATGTTTCCCCTTGCAAGGTATGTGAAACATGTAATGGTGAGAATTCTATGATCCTACAACTATGACATGGCAAGGAGTAGCATATAATGTTATTTATGTGAATAAGGAAGAGTCTTGTGTGATAGTATTGATATTGAGTGAAGGTTTGGTGATCTTGGTTAAAGGAGAATAACCAAGACCATGAGTTGTTGGTTATGTGTTTGTCTCTATATGGTTTCAGATACCTTGTTCTCAAGCACCACAACCTTTTCCACTATATCCAAGTTGTTTCATGGGGTCATACCCTTTTCCATAAATTTGTTTCAGTACTTTGGAATCAGGTGGTTGTTCGTCAAGGGGTTTTTTGAATGTTGTGTTAACTTGATGATTGGTTGTTTTGTTTCTCATCTTTATTTTGTGTGACTATGTATTCTCCCATAAATGATGGTGTGAAGTCTAAGGATCCCCAATCGTCACCAAATAATTTAGATGGAAATCCTTCATCATTGTGTTCAATTTCAAGAGGATCTATGTTGGATGTTGGAAGCAATGTTTTTAAACGACTTGTAGCTCCTTTTCCAATGTGCAAGAAACTTTCAGGATTGGTATCAACTTCAACTTGATAAATGCTATTTTTATAGACATATTTCATTATACGATGAAGGGTTGAAGGTATGACATTCATCTAATGAATCCATGATCTACCTAAAAGAAGATTGTATAAAAGATCATAATGCAAGACATGAATAGGAGTTTGCAAAGTAACCACCCCAACCATAATAGGAAAATTGATTACACTGAGCGGTTTCTTTGTTGAATTATCAAATCCTTGAATAGGTGTGGAATCGGGTATTATTTGTGACTTCTCAACATGTAATCGATCAAGGAGACACACTACACACATTAAGGGAAAAACCATTATCTATGAGAGTGTTTTTGACACCTTTTCGATTGAATTGAGCAATTATCATAAAGGCATCATGTTGTTTACGCAACTCCAAATAAGGAATCTCATGTTTATGGAAGGTAATGTCAAGATTATTTTTGTGGATGAGAACTGCCACATCATTCAGAGTTCTAGCAGGAGGAATTGTGAGTTTTTTTAAGGATGTTTGAAGAATGTTGTCGTGATTTGGTGAGTTCTAAAGTAAATCCCAAAGGGAAATCTTTGTAGGAGTATTATTTAATTGTTTAACAAGATCATACTATTTTGTGTGTGGGATGTAACGAGGAGTGCTAGGTGAATTGGGTAAAGGTGAAGAGGGTGGGATTAGTTGTGGTGGTTGTAGATTATTTTGAGTGTTATATGTATGAGCAATGGTATTGTAACTCAGTTTCTATGATACATTAGTTTGAGGTGGGCAAAGGGTGTAGTGAGGTTTATTGGAAGGATGAAGCAAATACGAAGGTGGGTAAAGTGTGTAGCAAGGTTTATCTGAAGGATGAAGTTTATGTGAGGGTGGGTAAAGGGTGTAGTGAGGTTGAATATTGTTAACATCCCATAAAAAGTGAGAGTTTTAATTGTCTTTGAAGGGAATGTTATCATTGTCTTGGGTGAGAATATCCTCCCTAGAAGGAGAGTTCTTAGGAGAACAACAAACCACATGTCCGGGACAATTAAGGTTTGGTTAATCCAAAATAACTTCATCACAACCAAGGGAGTTATTAATGGTTGAATGTGTTCGATTAAGGGAAGAAGTTATGCAATCACTCAATGTTTGTAATGTGTTAGTCTCTTGGTCCATATTTGTAGACATGCAAAATTAACATTGTGCATTCAATCGGGTTAATTCATTAACTAGATTTCACATTAGGTCCATTCATCACCTTCATCCATTCATTAGGTAATCTCATCTCCTAAATTCATTAGCTTAAATCAAATAAATCAAACTTGATTATATCATCATCCCTTTAATTAAATAAATCAAACATTTATTTAATTAAATCCAATCCATATTTCATCCTTTTCTGATTTAAATAAATCAAATATTTAAATCATGAAAGTCAAACTCACCTAACCATCATTAAGATAACCCAATCCTAATTAGCCTAACCTAACCCACCCACTTGCATTCTCTAGATTTAGCCACTTGCACAAATAAATCCATTTATTGATTTATTTAAACCTTCATTTTCACTCAACATGGAATTTATGGGGAATATTCGCTCAACATTTGAAAAACATGACAAGTTGATTTGTCCCTCCAACATAGCATTTATTGCTCTTTTTCTTGTCCCCCTCTCTAAATTTATTGACAAATTTGAATTCAAATTCTCCCTCTCATGGGTACACTTCCCAAATCTTGCACATCCATTGGCCTATCACCACTTGACAAGTGCCCTCTTCTCATTGGTGGATCTTTAGTCCCACATTCACCCATTTGGCCAATCTCTCATCAAGAAAATCTATAAAAGAAGGCCTTAATCCTCATCAGTGGATCCAAAAATTTTATGCAAGGTTACTCTCTTGGTTTGTGAACTCATCTTTCTCTTCATCCTATTTTCATTTGCATCATCTTAAGCTTTGATCAAGGGTTGGGAAAGGGTCACTTGCACATGTGACACCAATCCACTATGGAATAGGTAAATTGTTAATTGCTTTCATTATGCTTTTAGTCTTTTCTTATCATTTGTTGCATTTTGAAGCATTTACAAGGTATTTCATAGGAGCATTTTGAAGGATTTGTGAAATACTAACCCTTCCATGAAGTTTAGTTATTTGCAGATTTCTAATGGATGCTCACATTTGGTGCTAGAAGGAGGGCACACACCGTATATATTTAGCATGAATAGATGTTGAAACATTTATTGAAATGCCATATATATTTAGCATCAATAGATCTTGAAGCATTCAACGACACCCTTTATCAGATTTGTGCTAACTAATCTGCATCTTTTAAGAAATATGTTGTTTCTATTTGCCATGCTTTGTCCATGTTCTTTTGTTAATAAGTGTTACACACCATATCCATTGACTCTGCCATCAACTCTTACAAATTGAGCAGTCCATATTGTTATCTCTGTTTGTTGTGGTATTTATCTTTCCAATAGGCGGAACAAATAAGAAAGATGTGTTTATTCTATTTCTTTTTGTGCCATTCACAAAATTTTGTTATTTGGTAAACATAGGTATTCTACCCACCATTAGAAATTGGTCTTTGGGATTGATAACTAAGTCTGATTTGAGATTCTTTACGAAAAACTATTTTATTCTCTGGTAGATATTGTGGGATAGAATAAAAGAAGATAGTTCCATATGGAAGGATGTTTTTTATAAGCAAGTTTTACATAATCATCATGCTGTTGGCTTCTGTATTTGTAATATTTTTCAAATTCCTTTCAATTCCATGATTTGTTCTTTTAGAGTCTTGTATCTTGCACATTGACATCATATAATGGCTCAAGGATGAGAATAATTTTAGAATCTTGATGCTTCTTTAGTGGACTCAGGCCTTTAGGGCTCTTGTTCATGCCACTGGTTCATGTTTATAAGACAAGGATAAGTCTTAAAGATTACAAATGCTTGTAGAAGGTTTATATATGTACTATGATTGGAATAGGTATAATATTGGTGATCCTATTCCAAATTGTTCAAATTTATAGGAGCATGGTGCCATATGATGCGTAGTAATAAATTCTTGGTGTTCTTGGCCCAAAAGTGTGAGTTTTGCAGAAGTTTAGTCCCATACAAAATCTTTTGTCTTCTTGTTAATTAACACATAGGTGGGTGTAGAAGGAGCTTTCAAGAAGACTCTCTGCACTATTAAACTGAAATGAAGCCATTCCCAAATACCAGTGCACTTTGAGTAGTAGGTGGTGGATCTACCCATGGAGATAGGTAGCGTATGGAAGCAATGAAGGCAGGTAATGTGCCGCTCTATCCCCCGGATTGGCTTAGATTTTGGTAAACTCGCTTGCTCTTATTTATCATGCTTGTGTCAGCATCCACTTTGGGTATGGAATTCATTGCAAGATCGTTGTCATTAATCCTCTCCCACATATTCGGCCTTTAGTTCCCTAAACTATCGCATTTCTCTTTACCATACACTGGATTCTTTATTAGCTGAGAAGTGTTTGATTCTTTTTGTGCATGCTTGCAAGCATGTAGACATTTGCTAAACCTTGTGTATCATTCCAAATTAGTGATCCTTGAGTCTCCTCCGCTATTATTCATAAATGGCCTATATAGTGCTAGAACATTTCCTATTGGATACTTGAATATTTCTTGCGATTTGATAGTGAAATCTCATGTTTGTTCATCCTTTTCTAGTGTTAGGTTGACCTCCATGAACTGACTTGTAGCCTCTTCATTGTTACATAATGGCGGATGAGATGGGAAACATAACGCTTCACCTGTACCAAAAGCATAAAATTTGAAAATCTCTTCAATAATGTTGAGCGCAGTTTTGTATTTTTTTCTTGTTTTGACTGCCAGTTGCATTTTACTTCGTTGTATACTTGTGATGGAAAGTTGTGAGGCGCGCAGGGAATAGGTACATTGTGGTTTTGTAGAGAGTGGGATTTTGAATTCTGATTGTACAACTTTGCCCCTTGTCTCTTGCAGTTGCTTAAAAGATTCAAAAGGATAGGACATGTTTTCTATGCTGAAATTTCAAAAAATCTGAAGGGCGCTGATGATGGCTGTGTCTTTAGTCTATGTCATCATAAGTAACGTTGGGTTTTTGATATGATTGGTGCCCATCTCATTTACATCGCTTTATTTATCATTAAATTCTTGCTTATTCTTTTTTTCACCTAATTTGAATACATTCTATGTTTATTTCATCTTGCCACAGTCATTAAGAAAGGGTAGAGGCATTTAATCTTACGATACATGTGCTCTTGTCTTTGATTTGATACATATGTAGCATGCTAGTTATTAAATAGACTAATTAGATAAATCCACATCTTCATAAAATGCTAAGTGGATCATTTTGATTCACTCATGATTCAAATATCTTCTTATGCTATATCACTATACTTATGACTTATAAATTTTCTAATAAATGTCATAAATATATATATTATTACATTTATGATGATTTCTTTGAGATAGTGAAAGTTTTTAAGAGATATTTTCTTTGTGAAATGATTTATTAAATCAATATCTTGAGAAATGTGGATTATGTAGAGAAACTTTGATGGAGGAAAAGTGAATCTAACAAGTGTGATACTCATCCAAATCATTTGTTAGAAATTATGTTATTGTTTAGAATTAATGATCAAAGTGGATTTAATGTTCTAAATCTCACATAATTGTCTTTTTTGTATAATAGGTACAAAAGGAAAATGAAAGAAAGCAAGGAGAAGGCTAACGAAGGAAAATGAAAGGCAGAGAAAAGAGGAGGATATTTGAAAAAAATCAAAGTGTTTTTAAATGCTTTAAGTGTTTGTTAAACACTTCTTCATGAAATTGTTTATCTTTCATTTTTAGGACACTAATTTTCGTTTGGGTTTAAAATGAATTTTCAAATTCTTCTTGCAAAGGCTAAAACGAACTTTAGGATCACAACCTACTAGATTTTGTTTGGGATTAACAAATTAAACAAGGAAATTCCTCACACTTTATTTGGTGCTCTAAAAAACAAATCAAATCATTACTTTGAAGGATAAAATGAATGTGTGCCTTTATTGTTTTGTAATTATTTACACAAATTAATATCATCAAAAGATGTATGCGCTTCTCTCGCACCTCACGCAGATCTTGAGAATCAAAAGGCTTTTGGTGACATTAAGTTGCGTAAATAATTTCCCATACACACTTCGATTTGGGTTTAAAATTGAACATCTTGTGCGAGTGTGAGTAGAGCATCATTGTGTATATTCTCTTTCTTTGAGTCGTCAAAGATTGATCGAGTTACAAATTTTGTCTTTGCTTTCTTTTGTTTATCCTAGAGGGCCTACCTTGGGGAAAAAGTACTCACCCAAGGGAACGACTCAATCGGTAACACTCTAAAGCCAAGAGTATTTCTAGCCAGGATATAAATGTGGATATTGGAAAAAATGCCAATATCACGCGGTTGACTCTGACAAGATGGATCCAAAAGGGGACTCTTGCCACATTGGGTCAACTCCTACGAACGGAAAGTCCTTACTAGAACCCATGTGCTAGAATTGGCCAAAATCCTTAATCTATTTGTTGGTGCAAGAACGGTCGCTCTGAAGCCACCCCACACTTTTACGGTCTTTAGTAGAAATGGAAAACATGCTATGGGAGTTTCATGGGTGTTGATGCTGGGCTGCCCCGTATAAGTGAGTGTTGTGGAGGGGAGCCAGTGGGGTCAAGCATCTAACCATTTGCTAAATATAAGCATAGCTTGACTTGTCCAAGTGGGGATTCAACAAATATTATCTTACACATCCATAGGGTTTCTACTTGTTCTTAGTTTGAAAACACAGTGCTTTATTCAAAAACATTTGCAAACAAACACTTAACAATATCATTCAAATTTCAAAACCTTTTGGAGACAAATGCCATTGACTCAATCCATATGTTACTGCTTTCCCTTGGGATGCACATCCTTAGAGGTTTCTAAACATTGGATTATATCTCAATTTATCTCCTTAAGTAAACAGTAGGAAACCCTTGCCTTAAGTGTTGGTAGTTGTTCTTGTAAACCAGGTTGGTCTCCTATTCTACCTATGGAGTAGCCATCTCCAATCAAGGGCAGCTCGAAGGACTTGGACTAACTGACAAGATCAAAAGATCTTCTACACTTTAGGCTCTACAGAACCAGGATGGATATACCCACACAATGCCTCAAATAAAACCAGACATTGCTTTTTATAGCAGATGACTCTTGATTCCAAGTGTTGAGAACATCAAATAGGGCTAGATTTTCAGCAACACAATACTTGTAGCAAATAGGGGGTAGGGAAAGACATCAAACAAGATTGATTAAATAAAATGAATGTTCTTAAGCAAGATAACTAAAACCCTAAAGACAAATAGCATATATCAGATCAGTGCCATATCCATCGGGCTAAGATTCAAGATAATCTGCAAACAGAAGGAATGATTACTTGGACAAATAAAGCCTATGTGAAACTAACCTTATTAATCCCACAACTAGTGATCAGATCTTAAAGACTACTTATCAAATCCTTCAATCATACATGTAAATTTTTTAGATGATGAAAGCAATTTAACCTGTTCCTTGAACATGACCTATTATCAAAACACACAATGCAAGAAAGTATTACAAAGGCTAATGGAATGATCCTTGATCAGTTTCATTAACAATTCAAATGTAAAATCCAAAGGAGAGACTCAAAGACCTAAACAAATACATTCAGGTTCTGGTATGCATCCAAGAACCTTACAATTTACAGACTGTAACCCTAGACCTCAAAATCTGGTAAAAACCTGACTCTGTGACTTAGTGCTCTTTTTGTTCTAATTTTAGTATCTGGTCGAAGACCCTTACAAATGATTCAGAAATTCCTTTTAAACAGCTCAGGGATCACCATCCCGCTCAGAGCCACATCAACACCAGGTCAAACCCTAATCACCATGTTCTTCAACTACTTTTTTTGGTCTCATAAATGTCATTGGTCAGGTTGCTGTAGGAAAGACATTCCCGCACAAACAAAGATCAATCAACTTCCACCAAATCCGCCGCCAAATCTGCACGTCAATACTCGAGCCATGTCGTCCTTATACCAAAGTCATGTTACCATGAATGCTAGCTCGTGCACACCGTCAGTACCAAACCCTGACCATGGTTTAGCTTGAAACTCCACTGTTGATCATCCATGATGGCCACCTTTTAAATCTCCATTTAGCCATTGAAGCAAGCTACCATATATGACTCTTGCATTCACTGTTGATCACTGAATGATATCGCGCCACCTAGCCTTCCTCGTGGCCATAGGCCCCAATGAGGAAGGGGACTCAATGTGACACGTGTCGACATATCGCTATCCTCGCGGGAGGCAAAGCCACAAATCGCTAACAAAAAAGATAACCTCTCACCGAAAATTGCATGTTACATCGAGCATTCAACATAGTCAGCAACAGCTGGTCGGGTCGGCTAGACATCATATTGAGGTACCCATGGCTGAATGGAGTCACATTGAAGGGTTAACACAATTGGTGAGACACAGAGGGGTTGGGGAGACATCTCCCCGACACATCGAACAGGGACCACCAAACAAAAGATCTTAGAGAGACATCACGAAGTCGCCTAGAGTTCATAAAGATACCAAAATTCATACTAAGAGCATGGCGGGGGGTGGCAAAAAGGATATTGGGGAGACCAAGGGGAATCGGGAAGACCTCACCCCAAAGAAAATAACTCTCACCGATTGAGCCTTTGAAAGAAAACCCTTTATGCGATGTCGCTGTGACTTTATGTTTCTTTCACTGATGTAACCTTCTCCCATATGAATGTCGCTATAGGATACTGTCATCGGGGTGACCTCTTGTAGAATATATTGTGTCATACTAAGAGCCCTTCATTCACTCGGAGTCGCTAAGACAATACTAACCCTTCGCTAAAAGTACCTCATAAGACTTAGTCGCCAAGACTTGACGGGTTCGCTAAGACACCATATCGATAGCCATGAGTTTCACCAAAAGACCACGTGACCACTTCTATTCACCGAGACCTCTAGAATGTCATGTCAAAGATAAATTTCCAGGGGTGGTCGGTGTGACATTGAACATTCACTATGACATCATACCGAAAGAAAAACTCATGCCGAAGGAAAACCAAAGAGTACTCGCCGTCGAGTGACTTCCACATGCACTTGTCGGTAAGACCAAGAGGAGTTCATGGAAACATCTCCCCGACATAACAAACACAGGCCAAAAATATGAGGCCTCAGGGAGACAAGGAGGGGTCACTGAGAGGTTATCTCGAGCACCAAAGGTCACAGCGAAGGCAACGCAGGGCCGGTGAAAGCAGTAACAAGGGGCCGGTTAATGACGAGACAAAGGGGCTCGAGGGGAACTTAAGTTGTAGGTGTACCGGCGAGGCAGGTCAATGAATCAAAAAGCCAGTGGAATGGGAACCAAACAAGGTCGGAGCCGGAACCACGAAAAAGATGGAGATGGAGCTGGAACTAGGAAAGAGACGGAGACGGAGCCATAATGGGGGAAGAAATGAAAACCAAAATGACCACCTGAGACCAAAACCCAACTCGGATCCGCCTCCACAAAAGACAAAGGAAGGGAGACAGGAAGGGAATAGAACCCGAAATTGGAACCTAGAAAAGGTTCCAAAACCTATTCTCATTCTGATCCCGAGCCCGCCAAAGGAAACAAAGCAAAAAAAAAAGAAAAAGGGAAGAATGCAAAGAGGAAAACGACCAGTGATCGACATAAGGTAGAAAGGGAAATAAACTCTAATCACGTGGAGTTGGAACGGAGACGGATGCATGAATAGGAACTAGAACTTCAGAATTTGGAAAACTTCTAGTTCCGTTCAAGCATCCATTTTTCCTCTGATAAAACAAAAAAAAAGCCAAGGCAAGCAAAAGAGAAAGGGGAACCGAACTAAAACCCCAAAAATGGGGAAAAGAAAAGCCAGGAAAAACCCTAACATAGGCCGCCCCACCGGAGAGATGAAAACTAGCATGCTGGGCTCAACCCTTGTTTGAGCCCATTTAACCCATGTGCTAAAATGAAAGATAAAACTCACAAGCCAAGGATTTGCAATGAAAAACAAGGGCACACAACTATACAATGAGAGAACCAAAAATGGCACTAACATAGGCTCCAGTTGGGGGATGTATGCCCCTGGTGGGCATAGCAATAATTCAGATCACTGAGAGAGTAGACCAGAGAGGTAAAAGGCCAAAAATAGACCAAGAGCTAACCAAACAAGGTTAGCAAACACAGTAAAAAGGAAAAGACTAGGAAACCAAACCCTAAAACTATTGTTCATGGAAAAGAGATATACTTCAGGTGAAGTACCCTCATGAATTGTCCATGAATAGGCAATTCAAGAATCACTTGATTCATTCCTTCATTTCACCTGATGACACTGGGCCACCAAATGAAAAATGAGAGCCAACTTTTACCTCTATCAAAAACTTGATTCTCTATAGCCTTCCATAGACAAAATCTGATAACACTGTCATGAAATGTCCACAAACTAGCTTGGTCACTAGCAAGTTCCACTGAATCACTGTGTTTTCCAATGTCACCAACTGTCTTGTCAAACTGTAACATGCAATCAGACATTGATTTGAGATCACAATCATCATGGCATATCTCCCTGGACAATTCATGGTTATATTTTACTGAATGCTCATTTGCTTGGACTGGGAAATAAAAACATTCATAGTCCACTTGATCCTTGACATCACAAAATTTGTCATCAAAATCAGTTTACAAATCAAACTGAAAGCTCTGATAAAAAACCTCTTCATTAACATGTAAATCATCACTGCACATGTTAATGGCAAAAAACTCATATTCAGGAGTATCTGTGTACTGGTTTCTACAACACATACACATATTCCGATACTCAGGTTAAATGGTGTGCATTGATTCATTATTCACATCAGCACTTAGCTCAAAGCCAAATACCCCAAGTGAGGGCTCAAGTAAATCAACATCATTAGGTATAGCAGGGAGACAACCAAGTGCATTGGTACTTAGAAGATTAGGAGGATTAAATAGGAAGCAATTGTATTCAGCTTCACATTCCTCAACATGACGCTCATCAGTATGTGAACTATACTCAAACTCCTCAGAATGAGTACTTGAGACTTCACTTTCATCATCATGATCACTTATCACACCATGGCATGGGATAATACCCTTTTCCTCATCTGCTTCTCCATCCTCTGAGACACTACAAGAAAAAGATTCTTGCATGTCTACTCTATGATCATCCCATGTGTCATTAGCTTCATCACTATTGCAAAGATTTGAACATGTATCAACTATGGGCTGAATGTAATGCTCATCTTCTAACATGTTCCCTTCACTTATTTGCATTGTTGTCTGACTTTCCTTAGGAGGACAATTGTTGTCTTCACTCTGAGAGTCTGCATTTTGTGCATAACCATACTTAGCTGATTCAATCATCCTTATCCACTCAGGTACTTGATCAAAGCTACGAGGCTTCAGATCTTCCAAAAAAGTATTCAACCCAGGTTCATAAATCTCATAGAACAAATCAATGCACACAAAATCATCAGGTCTGAAATCTTCTGGAATTTCTACCAAGTAGTCCAAAAGTCTTGAGAACAACCTATATGGTGATTATCCTTCCTGCCTCTTGAGATCATACAATTTTTGAACCAAAGATTGTTGACCCATTCTACAATCCCTTTGAGGGCATGGTACAACTTGTCTTCCTTGCATATTTTTACTCCCCATTTCACATGGAAACCCTCATAAACTGATATTCAATCAGACTAACCCCATACAAGGTTCTCAGTTACAACATTCATGAATCCAAAATATTGATTGAATAAAAATGCCCTAAGATTATTAGAGGCACAAAACACACTTCACCAAATGTAATAGACATCACATATTATACACTTTGAAGTATGTATAAAATTGCTATTATCCTTTCCCTTTGGTAGTGCTAAATCACTAGATAGGGAATCATCATTTCTTTCTAAAGTGTTCAAAAACATGAAGAATACCTAGCAACGTTGTAGTTCTAGAACATTCTTCAAATCTTCAATGGGTTTACCTTGATAGAGTCACCACCTCTTTGTAGAGGACAGAACTTCAAATGGTATGAAGCTCACTTACATGTAAATCTTTCTCTAAGTTCCATCCGAAAGAGCACCATAAATTTTGTACCTTTCAGGTTCACTGCAACAAAAAATTTTCTCTAGGCCTGAGATTCTTAAAACTTTGAACAAAACCAACATGACAAATGATATGACTCTTTGATAAGGCAAGATTCTAGTTACTCCCTAGCGGAGTCGCCATCTTGTTGGTGACTCAGATGGGAAAATGAGAACTTACACTAGCCAACTTCTGATTACAGACTATATTACAACTTGTTTATCCCTAGCGGAGTCACCATCTTGTTGGTGACTCAGATGGGAAGATGAGAACTCACACTATCCAACTTCTGATTACAGACTATATTACAACTTGTTTATCCCCAGTGGAGTCACCATCTTGTTGGTGACTCAGATGGGAAAATGAGAACTCACACTAGCCAACTTCTGATTACAGACTGCATTACAACTTGTTTATCCCCAGCGGAGTCGCCATCTTGTTGTTGGTTTTTCTTGTAAACCAGGTTGGTCTCCTATTCTACCTATGGAGTAGCCATCTCCAATCAAGGGCAGCTCAGAGGACTTGGACCAACTGACAAGATCAAAAGATATTTTTCACTTTAGGCTCTGCAGAACCAGGGTGGGTATACCCACACAATTCCTCAAATAAAACCAGACATTTCTTTTTATAGAAGATGACTCCTGATGCCAAGTGTTGAGAACATCAAATAGGGCTAGATTCTTAGTAACGTAATACTTGTAGCAACCAAGAGGTAGGGCAAGACATCAAACAAGATTGATTAAATAAACTGAATGTTCTTAAGCAAGATAACTGAAACCCTAAAGACAAATAGCATATATCATATCAATGCCATATCCATTGGGCTAGGAGTCAAGACAATCTGCAAACAAAAGGAATGATTACTTGGACAAATAAAGCCTATGTGAAACTAACCTTATTAATCCCACAACTAGTGATCAGATCTTAAAGACTACTTATCAAATCCTTCAACCATACATTTAAATTTCTGAGATGATGAAAGCAATTTAACCTGTTCCTTGAACATGACCTATTATCAAAATAGACATGCAAGAAAGTATTACAAAGGCTAATGGAATGATCCTTGATCAGCTTCATTAACAATTCAAATGTACAATCCAAAGGAGAGACTCAAAGACCTAAACAAATACATTCGAGTTCTGGTATGCATCCAAGAACCTTACAATTTATATACTGTAACCCTAGACCTCAAAATCTGGTAAAAACCTGACTCTGTGACTTAGTGCTCTTTTTGTTCTAATTTCAGTATCTGGCCGAAGACCCTTACAAATGATTCAGAAATTCCTTTTAAACAGCTTAGGGATCACCATCCAGCTCAAAGCCACATCAACACCAGGTCAAACCCTAATTGCCATGTTCTTCAACTACTTTTTTGGTCTCATAAATGTCACTGGTCGGGTTGCTGTAGGAAAGACATTCCCGCACGAACAAAGATCAATCAACTTGCACCAAATATGCCGCCAAATCCACACGTCAATACTCGAGCCATGCTGTCCTTGTACCAGAGTCATGTCGCCATGAATGCACCAGGCTTCTGGTTTTTGTGCGCACCGTCAGTACCAAACCCTGACCATGGTTTAGTTTGAAATTTGACCATTGATCGTCCATGATCAGACGGCCGCCTTTTAAATCTCCATTTAGTCGTTGAAGCAAGCTACCATATATGACTCTTGCATTCATTGAATATTGATCACTGAATGATATCGTGCCACTTGGCCTACTTCGTGGCCATAGGCCCCAACGAGGAAGGGGACTCAACGTGACACCTGTCGACATATCACTATCCTCATGGGAGGAAAATCCATAGATCGCTAATAAAAAAGATAACCTCTCACTGAAAAATGCATGTTACATCGAGCATTCAACATAGTCGGCAAGAGTTGGCCAGACATCATATCGAAGTACCCACGACCGAAGGGAGTCACATCGAAAGGTTAACACAATCGGTGAGACATGGAGGGGTCAGGGAGACATCTCCCCAACACATCGAACAGGGACCACCAAACAAAAGACCTCAGAGAGACATCACGAAGTCACCCAGAGATCATAAAGATACCAAAAGTCATACCGAGAGCATGGCGGGGGGTGGCAAAAAGGATCTCAAGGAGACCAAGGGGATTCAAGAAGACCTCACCCTGAACAAAATAACTCTCACCGATTAAGCCTTTGAAAGAAAACCCTTTATGTGATGTCGATGTGACTTTATGTTTCTTTCGCCGATGTAACTTTCTCCCATATGAATGTCGCTATAGCATACTGTTATTGAGGATACCTCTTGTAGAATATATTGTGTCATATCGAGAGCCCTCCATTCACTCAGAGTCACTAAGACAGTACTAACCCTTTGCTGAAAGTCCCTCATAAGACTTAGTCGCCAAGACTTGACGGGTTCGCTGAGACACAATATCGATAGCCATGAGTTTCACCAAGACCTCCAGAATGTCCTACCAAAGATAAATTTCGAATGGTGGTCAGTGTGACATT
Source organism: Sequoia sempervirens (assembly GCA_007258455.2). NCBI lineage: Eukaryota > Viridiplantae > Streptophyta > Pinopsida > Cupressales > Cupressaceae > Sequoia > Sequoia sempervirens. The sequence goes on from VDFB02281492.1 coordinate 200,540,117, forward strand.
GAACATTCGCTATGACATCATACCGAGAGAAAAATTCATGCCAAAGGAAAACCAAAGAGCACCCGCCGCTGAGAGACTTCCACATGCACTTGTTGGTGAGACCAAGAGGAGTTCATGGAGACATCTCCCTAACATAACAAACACAGGCCGAAAAGATGAGGCCTCTGGGAGACAAGCAGGGGTCGCCGAGAGGTTATCCTGAGTGCCAAAGGTCACAGCAAAGGCAACGCAAGGCAAGTGAAAGCGGTAACAAGGGGCCAGTTAATGACAAGACAAAGGGCCTCGGGAGAACTTAAGTTATAGGTGTACTAGCCAGGAAGGTCAATGAATCAAAAAGCCAACAGAATGGGAACCAAACAAGGTCAGAGCCGGAAGCAGGAAAAAGATGAAGACAAAGCCAGAACTAGGAAAGAGACAGAGACGGAGCTAGAACGGGGGAAGAAAGGAAAACCAAAATGACCACCCAAGACCAAAACCAAACCTGGATCCGCCTCTGCAAAAGACAAAGGAAGGGAGACAGCAGCGGAACAAAACATGAAACTGGAACCTAGAAAAGGTTCCAAAACTTGTTCTCATTCCGATCCTGTTCCCGCCAAAGGAAACAAAGCAAAAAAAAAGAAAAATAAGGGAAGAACACGGAGAGGAAAACGACCAGCGACCGATGTAGGGTAGAAAGGGAAAGAAACTCTAATCACACAGAATCGGAACCAGGATGGATGCATGAACAAGAACTAGAACTTCAGAATTTGGAAAAGTTCTAGTTTCGTTCAAGCATCCATTCCGCCTCTGATAAAACAAAAGAAAAGCCAAGGCAAGCAAAAGAGAAAGGGGAACCAAACTAAAACCCCAAAAATGGGGAAAATAAAAGCCAGGAAAAACCCTAACACAGGCCGCCCCACCGGAGAGATGAAAACTAGCATGCTGGGCTCAACCCTTGTGGGAGCCCATTTAACCCACGTGCTAAAATGAAAGATAAAACTCAAAAGCCAAGGATTTGCAATGAAAAACAAGGGCACACAACTAGACAATGAGAGAACTAGAAATGGCACTAACATTAAGTTCATTAAATTTCCACATAACATATCTTGTGGAGTTTGAAGAAATTAAGACATTGGAAATCTTAGTTTGAAAACTTAATCAAAGAAAGTGTTTTTGGTAAAATAAAGCCATTAAGAAAAGCTAAGCAAAATTAATTTTCATGTGTGATTGGAGACTCACAAATCCCAAAGCAAAAATCATTTGAAATCCAAAAATGAATGTTCAAATGAAATCATTTCTTGGTTACAAAGGTATTTAGGAAGCATTTCCATGCTCTTCAATACCTAGGTCTAGGAAAACAAAGTGTCTTTTTAGATTCACCTAAGGATAAAAAAAATCAAGCCTCTTTCATCCATCTTTCAAAACATCAAATCCATCTCATAAATCATCTTTTGGAAAATCTTGAAATCATCCTTGATACTAGGCTTTGTGGCGAAATCAAAAATCATCCAAATCATTGAGACTATATCCTTGAAAACATTATCAAAATCACCTTTGGCTAGGAATGTGTAAATGCATCCTTTTGCATATCCTTAGTCAAAGTTATCCAAATCACCTTTTTTAGCTTAGTATATGTAGATGAATCCTTCTCCATATGCTTAGCAAAATCTATTATCTTGTTTGAATAGGTGTGGGTAGATGCATCCTTCTCCTCACACATATTCAAATAGCCATCCTTTGAACAAATCCATCCCTTAGATCATTATCAAACATCTTAGGGTCCTTTTGTTCAAAAAATCAAAACAAAGTCAAAATCAAAGTCAAGGAAAAAATACTAAATCTGAAATCCAATCAAATTAAAGTCCTAAAGCCTAGTGTCTCATTCAAGATTTATCAAAAGCCAAAACATGCGTATCATATCATCACCTTTGATCCCCGAAAAGCATCCTAAAAATCACTTTGGGACATAAAATAAGGATTAATCCAAAAAATCAAGAGATTCATCTCCCATATTGTCAAAAGATTGATCCCCATTTTATGGTTCTAACTAGATCTCAATACAAGAAGAGTATGGAAGCCAACAAAGAAACACCCGCTTCAAGTGATCTTAGCCAAACCACTCCCGAAATGAATCCTGGAACTTTCACAGTTAACCTTCCAACATCATCACAAAACCCACAAGAAGAAAACCAAGGAGAGGACCCTACTTTTGGAATGTCTCGCGAGGAAATGACAAAAATGATCCGCCAATCCGACAACCATCGAATCACCAACCATGATGAGATTCCAACCTTCATATACATGCTTGAATTAGCAAAACAGCCAAGTTGCCTTCGGATTTTGATGTAAGTACTATAGTGGAGACATCCTTTCTACCTATTTCATCCACCATCCCCATCTCATCTACACCTCCATCCCAAAACTTCATGCAAAACATTCCACAAATCGCGACATCTTTTGCTCCAACCCAACTGAATAATGTCAACAAGGGAAATACATTTCTTAACGTTTTTCTAATCACATCCCCTTTGTTACACCAAAGTTTGATGCCCATACAACAAAACATATTCCGAAAACCCATTGCGCCAAAAAATGTTCTCTCTACATTCCATCAATGAATCATCAACATCTTTCACGAACACAAACACCTCTTCTCAAGAAACCTGCCAAGAAGAGATATGTCTGCATCAGGGGCATGGTTTAATGACATTTTCTACAACAACTCGTCATATTTCCAATTCCTTCCACCATCACATTATTTATCTCTGACTAATTCTTTGGTATAGCCTCCTCCCTACCAAGTAGCATCAATCAAACATATCCAAATCCATCAATCAAAAGCGATTAAAATTCAACACTAAAATTTGTCGTTGATATCACAACAACAAATGACAAAAACACAAGCAATGGTAACATCATCAAATACACCTTTAACATCACAAAACATGGTCTCTTAAGGACCCATCACATCAATACCATTATCCAACACACAAAACATCAACACAACATCATCATCTACCACCATTCCAAATCCACCACCACCTCCACCACCACCAACGTTCACCACATTAAATCAATATGATGTAGCATTGCAAGCTGCTTTCCAAAGAGGATACCAACAAGTGAAAAAACAAAAAGCCGTGCAACAAGCCGCTCAAGCTGCACAAGCTGCCAAAGCTACACAAGCTGCAATACAAGTGCAACAAGCACAACATTGCAATAGCAACAACAACAAGCCACCCAAGCATTGCAAGCACAAAGGGTCACTCAAGCACAACTATTGTTGTAGTAGCAAGCCGCACAAGCGCAAGTAGCACAAGCTCAAGCGCAAGCTCAATATCAAGCACAACAAGTGAAAGCTCAAGCACAAATTCTTGCACAAGCAGCGCAAGTGCAAGCATACCAGGAAGCACTAAAGCAATACCAAGAACAACAAGAAGTGGTAGAATTGGCAGCCCAACAACAAGCATTGTGCGAACAATAGCAAGCACAACAACAAGAGTTGTTAGAGCAGCAATAAGCACAACAACAAGCACAAATCCTAGTGCAACAACAACAAGATCAACAACAGGCATTGTTCATCCAAAAGCAAGTAGAAGCCTACTTCACTCGCCACAACATACCGATACCATCGAACAATGCACTGACCAACCTGTCCACCCAACCAATGATTGAAACACCTCAAAATACTTTCATCCCACCCCCTAATCTGCAAAGTGATGTGACGACACAACTCAGGTTGCTCTCACAACAAGTGCTCGACCTCCAATCAGGGCGAACAACCAAAATGCAAAGCAACTTGTGTCCCTATCCATTAGATAGGAGCCTAGACATGAAACCATTCCCCAAGGGATTTGAAATCCCCAAATTTGACAAATATCAAGGGATGGGAAACCCTAAAGATGACATCAGGGAATTCCAGGTTCATTAAATGGAGGTTGCATATGACGATACTTATGTGATGTGGCTATTCCCTAGGAGCTTGGCAGGTAATGCTATAGAATGGTTCTCTCACTTACCTTCAGGCATTAGAACATTCCAAGAAATTAGGGATGCCTTCATTAGGAACTACACATGTAATATTGCAATGGATGTTAGTCTCAAAGAACTATATGCTCTAAAACAACGGAAGAATGAATCTTTTGCTTCATTTCTTCAACGATGGCAATCCAATGCCAATTGGAGCAAGTGGACTATGCCAGAAGAACAACAAGTCTACACAATCATCACCAACCTTGAAAGTCTTTTGTCATTTCATCTCAAAGTTCAAGGTATCACTACATATGAACAATTGATCTCCAAGGCGCTTAGCATCAAAAGAGCCCTTGTGACTCAACCCCCGAAATCAACATCATATCACGAAATGCAAAACAACTGCCCATCATCAAATTACAACAAAAAACCTCATACATGGGCGAGGAACAAAAATGTCACTAATGATGGTGTCGTAGATGCCGAGGTGGTCATTAGTGGTCCACGCCAAAACACACCCACACAACAAACACAAACACCAAATCAAAACACTCATCACACAGCATATCATCCTAACAATAATCCCACCATCAATAATCTCAATGACAAAAGGGGCCCACCTCAATGCAAGACGTATCCTAAACAAAAATACACTATGTTGGGGGAACCACTTGAGGACATCATGAAAAGGTTGATCGATGAAAAACTCATCCAGGCTCCTACCTTCGAGAATTACCAAGAACCTGATGTCAAACCTCCTTGGTACAATGAGAACCGACTGTGTGAATTCCACAAAATCAAAGGCCACACCACAAACAATTGCATGAGACTCAAAAACATCATCCAAGATCTCATTGAGAAAAGAATCATAAATGTGGAACAGCCGACAGGAAATCAGGATGTAAAAATCTACACGAATCCGATGCCGAATCATGGCAACAAAGGGAATAAAAATGATAAAGGGAAGTGCAGTGTAAATCATATTTATGAATCAGTCGTTTCCTCCCTAAATGAAGACTACATGGTCACCACCATCAAGGGTGCCCATGCCGAAGATTGTGGAGTCACCACAAGAGGCGGAAAAGTCACCATTGCAGGATCATCCCAACCAAATAGAGTTCCTTCATCTAGATCTACTCCTAATGGCTATAGTGTCATAGACTGACTCAAAAGAAAACCAGCACACATCTCTGTCATGGAGCTGTTAAAAATATCATCAGCCCATAAAAAGATGCTTGAAGAGGCACTAGCCTCATCCACCGTCCCCGCAGATCTTGATGCAGAACAATTCCAAGCTATGGTCAGAAACATCATAATGCCTAATCTTCTTACATTCTTTGACTAGGATTTCCCCACCCAACCATCTCACAATCATGCACTTCATTTGGAAGCCATTGTAAACAAGAGAAAAATCAAAAGGGTCTTGGTGGATGGAGGTGCAGGTTTGAACATTTGTTCTTTTAGCCTCATCAAGTAGTTGAAAATAGTAGAAGACTCCATTGACAAAGGAAAACGCATCACGATAAGAGCATATGATGACCAAGAAAGAGTGTCTCAGGGCACAATCAAATCCCTATTCAAGCAGGACCAATGCTCATGGAAACCACCTGTCAGGTCTTGGACGTCAACTTGCCATTTAATATCCTCCTAGGATGCCCATGGATCCATGCGATGAAAGCTTTAGCATCAACCTTCCACCAATGTGTGAAATTTACACATAATGGACAAGAGGTCACTGTCCATGGAGATCCTAAACCATTTTCATATTGCAAAAATCTTGAGGCAAAGTATTACAAAATCCCCCAAGTGCCAAAGAATGATGAGGGCCCATCCACACCATACATTGATCCCACCACCCTCGCATCCACTTTTGTGACAAAGACACCAGCCACTCCCACCATCCCCACCATCTCTGATATCAAGCTCATCATCCAGGAGGACGGTTGTGGAAGCTACAAACTCCCTAACAATGCTTTCATGATAGGAGAGTTACCACAATCTCCTAGATCACAAGGACACCCACAAGAAAATCAAGCTTCCACATCACAAACATCTCCTCAAGATTATCCTGAATTCACAAGCTGGGGAGACCTTGGCCATGAGGTTATTGAAGCAGATCCATCTCACATGTTGTATCGAGATGAAAGACCAATACCTGAATTACCAATGGATGAGACAAGCAAAGGCCTACAAATGATGCTTGCAATGGGCTACGACAGAAATCAACGATTGGGACAAAATGACAATGGGCTCACAATACCTATCATGCCAGAAACATGACCCATAACAAATCTTGGCCTTGGATGTACCATTCTGAGAATAACCATACATGGCCGAAGTCCTTCAGTTAGAACAGTTAGTATCCCTCCCTAGCTAGTACTAGTACAAGTACACTCACCAATTGTCACAGGTGAAGACACACATAACTTCATATCTGAGCCCTATATTAGTAGTGATGACGAAGATACTTTGAAAAATCTACCTAGGTTATTCGAGGACACCACCCTATGTATGATTAGCACCCTCTCCTTTGAATACGATCATCAAAATCATGAGATATGCTTAGTCTACCCCCAACTGATCAACTATGACCAACGAGGACCACCAATTCTTGATACATTCGAAAACAATGAGGCACTCTCAGAATTCATGGGATTGAGGGATAACATTCCAGACATAGATCATAAAGAAGGATTTATAATAGATTTGGACACACACGCCTATTATGGGGAAATGATTAAATCCTTTAGTCACAAAAGTGAGAAAGTAAGAATCATATCCAAGTCTTTGAGTGAAAACCACACTGTGGCACTCTCTGACAAGAAAATAGTAAAAAAAAAGGACGTATCTAATGGTGAAAACCTCTCTGAGGCACCTGAGGATGAAGGATTCAATCTTCCCTTAAGGGCTATTCATTAGGAAAAGTCAGCAGTCTTGGCCAAAAAATGCAATCCAGTCAACCTTGGAACAGAGGAGGCCCCGCATATCACATTTTATGTGGAATCACTATTATCAAAAGAGCAAGAACTCTTAGCAGCATTCCTAAAGGAAAGACAAATAAACTTTGCATGGAGTTATGCTGACATGCCAGGGCTTGATCCAGAGACTGTGGTTCATCACTTAGCAGTGTATCCAGATGCAAAACCTATTAGAAAAAAGCTCTGAAAAATGCATCCTCAAATTGATTTATTAGTCAAAATGGAGCTCAAAAATTTGTTATACGCAGGATTCATACGACCAATCGATTATCTAGAATGGGTATCAAACTTGGTACCTGTATCAAAGCCTGACGGAGCCATTAGAATCTGCACGGATTTCAGAGATTTGAACAAAGCATGTCCCAAGGATGATTTCCCACTTCCCAATATCGACATGATAGTTGACATGACAATAGGGCACAAGATGCTATCACTGATGAACGGATTTTTAGGATATAATCAGATCATGATAGCAAAAGAAGATCAACATAAGACTGCTTTGACTTGTCCATGGGGGACCTACTACTAGAACATGATGCCATTTGGTCTAAAGAATGCAGGAGCAACCTATCAAAGGGCCATGACACTAATATTCCATGACATGATTCACAAAACAGTTGAAGACTATGTCGATGATATTCTAGCAAAGTCAAGAAAAAGACAAGATCACATAGCAACCCTAGGTGCTATCTTTGACAGACTGGAAGAATACAAAGTTAGACTAAATCCCAAGAAGTGCGTCTTCGGTGTACAATCAGGTAAATTGCTGGGATACATAGTCTCCATGAGGGGTTTCGAGGTGGATCTCGTGAAAGTAAAAGAAATCCTTGAGATGGAAGCACCGAAGACATTAAAACAATTGAGAGGCCTCCAAGGCCGACTTCAATCCATCTGGCGATTCATAGCACAACTGGAAAACAAGCAGAATCCATATTCTCACCTACTCCACAAGGGGGTAGCATATAAATGGGATACAAAATGTGAAGAGGCATTTAAAAAAATCAAGGAATACCCATTGACACCATCAGTATTAATGCCACCTATCCTGAGAAAGCCATTGATCTTATATGTATCAACAACAGTAGCAGCCCTAGGAGCTCTCTTGGCTCAGCATGATGAAAACGGAACAGAGAGGGCTATCTACTATATCAACAGGACAATGGTTGGCCACGAGCTAAATTACTCATTCATCGAGAAAGCTTGCCTTGCGGTAGTGTTTGCATCCCAAAAATTCAGACACTACATGTTGGCACACAAGATAAAGCTCATTGTGAAAATTGATCCCCTCAAGTATCTCTTATCCAAGGCAATGCTCACGGGCAGAATGGAAAAATGGGTGATGATACTATCAGAGTATGACATCAAGTATGTGGAAATAAAAGCCATTTGAAGGTCAAGTTATTGTAGATCAACTAGCATAAGCATCCATATAGTCTGAGAATCCTCTTGTATTTGAATTTCCAGATGAATCCATCTTTAATTTCAATGTAGCCCATCACTGGAAATTATACTTTGATGGCTCATACACGTAGCACGGATCAGGAGTTGGTATCTTCTTCATCACCCCATAGAGGGACTATATACCACGGTCATACAAACTAGCATTCCCTTGCACAAACAACATAGCGAAATACGAGGCTTTGACTATAGGTATCAGGATAGTAGTGCAATGGAATATCATAGCCATCAAAGTCTACGGAGACTCTCAGTTGATCATAAATCAAGTCAATGATGAATATCAAACTAAGGATGACAAGCTAACTCCATACAAGAAATTGGTGGAGACTCTCAAGGAATCCTTCATTGAGATAACATTTGAGAAAATTCCAAGAACCAACAACAGAGCCATTGATGCCATGGCTACAATTGGGTCTCTAGTAGACATTCCTCACAACGTGCCGAAATATGAATTTTTGATCAAGCAGCTTCTCGTTCCCACATTCGAGGTACCGGGATCGGAATATGTGTGTGAAATTGTTGGTCCTGGCGATCCTTGGTATCATGACATCTACAAATATCTTCAAATAGGAGTCATAACCGCTGACCTACCATCAAGCCTAAAACAAACCTTCATCAAAAAAGCATCTAGATTCATCATCCTAGGTGATACCTTATACCGTAGAAGCATAGAAGGTACCTTGTTATGTTGTCTAAATGTTGAGGAGGCATTAACTACTCTAACCAAGGTTCATAATGGTACATGTGGTTCACACTCGAGTTGAATGACCATTGCTAAGAAACTGCTAAGGATTGGGTATTATTGGCCCACAATGGAAAGAGAAGCGCATGATCATTCTAAAAGGTTTTTACAATGTCAGCAGCATGGGGATCTCATCCATACTCCAACTCAAGAGCTTCACCCCATCGTCACACCATGGCCTTTCTCATAGTGGGGACTCAATCTCATTGGGAAAATCACACCCACCTCATCCAACAGCCTTAAATTCATTATCACTGCAACTAAATACTTCACAAAGTGGGTGGAAGCCATACCCATGACATATATCACTGGGAAGCAAATCTGAAAATTCATCCTGAACTATCTCATCTATCATTACATTGTCCCACAAGCCATTATCTCAGATAATGGGACACCATTCAAGAACCAGGAGGTTCACGACTTGTGCGAGAAATTCAAAATCCAGCATCGCTTCTCCACCCCATACTATCCCCAAGGCAATGGCCAAGAAGAAGTCACAAATAAAACCATCCTCAAAATCCTCAAGAAAATAGTCAATGACGCAGGTCGTGACTGGCATTTGCAACTGAATCCTGCCCTCTGAGCTTATCGAACTAGCATCCGCACACCCACTAGTGCCACCCCATTCTCCTTGGTTTATGGATCAGAAGCCGTACTCCCTATTGAGATCGAGCTCCCATCCCTCAGAATATCATTACAAAACCTCATCACTGATGAAGACTACCGAGTGTCAAGATTAAACTAGCTAGAGCTACTAGATGAGAGAAGAATCGATGCTTTGAATCACTTACAAGTCTATTAAAATAGACTCAAACAAAGATACAACAATAAGATTAGAAGCAGGACTTTCCAAGTTGAAGAATTGGTCTTAAAAGAAAATTAGAAGAATGCCCTGAATCACAACAGCAAAGGCAAGCTCAAACCCAATTGGTTTGGGCCTTTCATTGTCACAGCAAGCTATAAATTAGGGGCATATCAACTATCAACACCTGAAGGGGAACCTCTGTAAGAGCCAATAAATAGATCCCATCTCAAAAAGTTTTATGCCTAATTCTTTCAAAGTATAGAACCAAAAAATCCAAAAGAAATTAGAAAAAGGATCAAAAAAATCTTCCTCTAGTGAAAACCACTTTGGTGGCACTTTGGGCAAGTACCTTGGTGAAAACCTGCCAAATAGGCACCTTGTGTAAATAAGCACTTTTCATCCACTAGGACCTTTACGGCTTGTTCTGTATCATCCATTACATCCATATCTCCATACATCACTCATCCACTCGCATTCGCACCATAGCTTGGTACTGTGTTCATATCATGATCCCTCTTATCACTACTCAGCCCATCCTCAAGGTCAGTTTGTCTAGCCTTTATTGGGGTAGTCTATTGCATCACGCTAGGGGCATGTTCTCATTGGATCAGATTCGTGTATGGTCTTAAAGTCCTCAATATCAAAAAATCCAAAAAATATCAGAAAATCAGAAAATCCAAAAACATCAAAATATCAAAAAATCCAAAAACATTCAAAACATATCAAAATCCAAAAACAGGTCAAAAAGTCATTCAAAAATCTAAAAACAAGGTCGTCTTGTCAAACTACATTGTCTCTGAGCTTGAACGTAGGCAAGGTTGATCTTTGATCAATCCTCGAGACATTTAGGTCAGTCCTTTAGGAGTCCGTCATAATAAACTAACAATTCATCATGTATATCTTCATCTGTAAATCGGTCAAGTCGTCAATCGAACTACATGATCTCTGCATGTATAATGTAGGCAAGGCTATTCTATTGATCAGCCCCTGAGGCCCCAAGGATAGGTGTTTAGGTTAGTATCTTGGTCAAAATCTCAGAAAATCCCAAAAACATTGGAAAATAAAAAAATCAAAACATTTGAAAATCTCAAAAAAATACCAAAAATAGCCTCAAAACATTGCAAAACTCCAAAAAATCCAAATATTTGAAAAAAACCCATCCACCTCATCTCACTTGCACCTGCAATAAACACCATTCATAATAAACTGATTGTCATTCTCAACCTTTGGTGAAACAGTTAGAAACAAGTCTAGCAGGTTAAAAGTAAAACTCAAAAGCGTCAAGTCTCAAGTCTCAATCAGTATGTAAACAAGTTGGTCAATTCTTTGTGTTGATAGTCCATCATCCAAATAGTCCCATATCAATCATCTGATAACATCATGTCCTAGGATTAATCCTTCTTACAAGGGGCATTATTTATCAGAAGGAACACTTTGGATAAACAAAATGACGTGCTGCCATCCACTAACATGTCCTAGGATGTATCCTTCCTACAATGGGCATTATCTTTTGGCAATAAATTTCTATTCTTATCCTTAAAAACACATTCCCTTTTGGTTAACGGTATTGAAGAACATCAACTTGTTTGTGTGCTTTATCTTTTTCTTTTGACTTATCTTATTGCTCTCAGTCCAAGGACCTCTCGATGATATCTGAATGAAGGATTTAGAGAGATAGGAATGGGGAAACAATCATTATTCTTTTGTCTGCTGTGCTTGTTGGACGTTCTTGTAAAATAACTTGGCAAATACTTTCTTTGTTAGATATGTATAGAGGAATTTTTGGATAGCTTGTTGACTATTGCATTGATTGGTTATACCTTTCCATGTTTTGGTCTGAGATGTTTGAAACTTCTAAAGTGCATCCTAGCCAGGTTTCCATATGTCAGGTGTGAACAAGAATACTCCTATCTATTTGTCGAGTCAAATTCCATCACACTAAGTACAATGCCATCCTGGTCCTTTTTACCTTGATGCATCATACTTATGCATGTTATCAAACATAAAGTAAGTCACCCTTTTAAAATCCCAATCCTTGATAAGCAAACCATCCATCTATCATCATCATTTCTTATCATCATTTCTCATCATCATCCCTCATAATGTTGGCTTGTTGGATCCTCTTGTCATGATCTAATTTCTTCATCTTCTGCACTAACATCACGGCATGAACAGTTAATCATCATCACTATTACATCCATCATTTATCCATCATGCATCCATCGTGCATTCATATCATCATCATAATATAGATCTGTTAGTCTAAGCATCTCATAAATCATCCATTGCATGATCGCAACATATCACATCATCAATCTCATCCATCTCATATCATATCATCATTTAAGTTGTTTAGGATAATATAGATTTTTTATTCTAAGCATCTTGAAATCACCTCATTTTAATCATCATCCATAACCATCCATTTTGAACCTCTTTATCATGAGATCAACCCTCAAATCAAATCTTTTCACTCGATCTCTCGAGGGGGCAATGTACCAGTGTACTTTCTGCAGGAGCATACGAAAAATCAGAATTTTTTTGAATTTTGATCACGGTAAGATTATTCTTTGAACCAATGCAAGAAGTACATTGTTTCAAAGAGGGGCAAAATGTAGACATGCAAAATTAACATTGTGCATTTGATCGGGTTAATTCATTAACTAGATTTCACATTAGGTCCATTCATCACCTTCATCCATTCATTAGGTAATCTCATCTCCTAAAGTCATTAGCTTAAATCAAATAAATCAAACTTGATCCTATCATCATCCCTTTAATTAAATAAATCAAACATTATTTAATTAAATTCAATCCATATTTCATCCTTTTCTGATTTAAATAAATCAAATATTTAAATCATGAAAGTCAAACTCACCTAACCATCATTAAGCTAACCCAATCCTTATTATCTTAACCTAACCCACCCACTTGCATTCTCTATATTTAGCCACTTGCACAAATAAATCCATTTATTGATTTATTTAAACCCTCATTTTCACTCAACATGGCATTTATGGGGAATATTCCCTCAAGGTTTTAAAAACATGACAAGTTGATTTGTCCCTCCAACATAGCATTTATTGCTCTTTTTCTTGTCCCCCTCTCTAAATTTATTGCCAAATTTGAATTCAAATTCTCCCTCTCATGGGAACACTTTCCAAATCTTGCACATCCATTGGCCTATCACCACTTGACAAGTGCCCTCTTCTCATTGGTGGATCTTTAGTCCCACATTCACCCATTTGGCCAATCTCTCATCAAGAAAATCTATAAAAGAAGGCCTTAATCCTCATCAATGGATCCAAAACTTTTATGCAAGGTTACTCTCTTGGTTTGAGAACTCATCTTGCTCTTCATCCTATTTGCATTTGCATCATCTTAAGCTTTGATCAAGGGTTGAGAAAGGGTCACTTGCACATGTGACACCAATCCACTATGGAATAGGTAACTTGTTAATTGCTTTCATTATGCTTTTAGTCTTTTCTTATCGTTTGTTGCATTTTGAAGCATTACAAGGTATTTCATCGGAGCATTTTGAAGGATTTGTGAAATACTAACCCTTGCATGAAGTTTAGTTATTTTCAGATTTCTAATGGATGCTCACAATATTATCTACCCTACTAGGAGAGATTTTAATATGTTCATATAAGGTTGAAATGTGCAATGTAGCTTCATCACAAGTGGGAGAGGCATTAAGAGAATAAAAATCATCACATTCTTGTTTTTCAATTATTGGATCCTTTTGTTTAATTATGTGTTCTTGGATTGGGGAAACATTAGGAAAGGGAGCAAGAAGATTATCATGATTATCTTTGATTAACTCCCTTTGTACAACAATGCATTCCAAAATAGGGGAAGAAAATTAAAGAGGGTTGTCATAAGTCTTAAGGATTTGTTCATCTAATGTCAACATAGCCTCCTCACAAATGTGTTGGTCATGATCATTCATGAAAGTATTGTCAACAATAGGGGAGGTGTTGGGAGATGAATGGAGAGTAGGTAAGGTGGTGGCAATGAATTCATCTTGTGTTGCTATAGTATCATCCCAAGGAGAATGAGGAGAAGGACAAACAAGACCATCATGATGCTCAATGATTGTACCATCTTTCTCCAAGATACGTTCATCACTAAAATGAGAGATATCAAGGGAAGGAAAATTATGATCATCATTTTTATCTATGTTTGTATTCCCTTCTCACACAACATACTCACAAATGGGAGATATATGAGGGAGTGTAGGTTCAAGACAAGCATTAATATTTTCCTTCTCTTGTGCTAAGAGACTATCATAACTAGGGAATGCATTGAAAGAATGATTAACATGCTTATGAATTAAATTTTTCTTTGCAAATTTGGAGAATATTGAGACTAACATTTTGAAACAATAATCTATACTAACTCAAAATAAAATGCAAAGGGCTGAAATGAAATGCAATTTTTAGATGAGAATTGACTGATTATGACATGTAACAATATGAGAATGCAAACTTGAAATTTAAACCATTCATGAAATGAGCTAAATTAAGCTAGATTGGATGAAATGCATGATGCAAAAATGAATCTAACTAATATAGGTAAGTTAAGGCACCAAACATAAGCTGAAAAATAGAGTCATGAGTTTTGTACAATGTTGTTTCAGGGGTTAGAACGGACTAGTTTTCCCAAGGTGGTGAATGAGTCCCAGTATGGAATTTTTTCAAAAAAAATAGAAAGTTTTGACTGATGTTGATTCTTTCTTAGTGCTATGATGTAGACCTAAATGAAAAATGCAGAATTTAAGAACTGTTTAATGATGAAATATGCAAAAAGGAAACCTATTATGAACTTTTACACATGTAAAAATGAAATCCTAGAATGCAAGCTAACTAATGCAACATGCAATGCAAGAAACTCTAGAGTAATGAATGGACTCCAAAATTAGAAAAGAGAGGATGCTAACAGTAGGTTCACCAAAATGAAATGAAGGATTTTGATACCCAAATCCTTCCTTGCTCTTTTAGGGTTTTTCACCTAAAAGGAGAAAGATGGGTCCAAAATGCATAATGTTTCACTCAAGATTAATGTAAGGATGGATGGTATATTGATGTGAAGCATGTTTGGATGTTCTTGAATGCTTACAAGTGAAAATAAATGAATGTAAACTAATCTAATGCAAGATGCTGGAAAATAGAGTGTTGATTGCAAGT
Source organism: Sequoia sempervirens (assembly GCA_007258455.2). Taxonomy (NCBI): domain Eukaryota; kingdom Viridiplantae; phylum Streptophyta; class Pinopsida; order Cupressales; family Cupressaceae; genus Sequoia; species Sequoia sempervirens. The sequence continues at coordinate 200,555,240 of VDFB02281492.1, forward strand.
ATGAACTAGAAACCTAAACAAATGAAAATAGAAATTGATGAAACTAAAAACATTTCACCTGGAGGTAGATTGTTGTTACTTGAGAGTTCTGGAATGTTACAAAAGTCATTGTAAATGTCCACTAGACTACTTCTCCATAGATGGAAAATCAATTGTGCTTCTGGTGAAAACTTTTCGAAACAAGTTTTCGACTATTGAGAGTTGAATTATGAGAAAATCAATTTTTAGGCCTACAGGTGGGACTAATTCACTATGCATGGAAAATCAGTCCTCCTATATGAATCTACAAAGTCAGGACTTGATTCTATAGGTCTATATTTCTACTTCTATCCTCTATAGATGTTTGCTTTGGAAACGGTCAGATTTGAGCCTGAAAATGACTTTTTGTTGATGTTTTGACTTGTTGAATGAGAAGAATACTTGAGAAATGTTGAAACTTGATCTTCAATGATTTCCAAGCTTCCAAGAGTCCTAAATCTGTATACAATCAAGATAAAAGAGAGATATGTTGAATGTTAGGGCATGGGGGTTTGCATTGGTCAAACCCCGCTTAGGTAATTAAACCAAAATGATGAAAGACAAGAATGAAACATATAATAATGGAATTTATTACCTTTCTATGGTGATTTATCTTGAAATTTTGCAACAATATATGAAGATTCAACCCTTGAATTCTTTAGAAAGCTAACTTGATGACTTCTAATGAAAAAACCCTAGCTTGCTTGACTTGGATGAGAAGATAGATGATCAATTAGCGACGAGAGATGTAAAAATGAGTTGTTAGATGTAAAAACACTTATTTATAGACAATTGTGCCTTAGTATCCCAATTATACCTCATCACAAGCCAACATGTAGTGAAATTAAACTTTAAATTTCACTTTTTCCCAATCAAAGGTCAAAATATGGCTAGATAGGACTCATTCATCGCACATGGAAAATGGGTCCCACCTGGATGGGACTGTTTCACCATACATGGTGAATGGGTACCACAGGGACCATTCCAATAGCTAAGAAGCTAGTGGATAAGGAAAGAAGGTTTAAATTGCAACTTTGTCAGGTATTTGATCAATTAAAGCCTCAGGATGCATAATATAGGTTATTAGGGGTGTATTAGTGATGATGTAAATGTCAAATAGGGATTGGGACATAGAAATCAATGTGAAATTATGATTTAATACAATACTAAAATGATGTCCACATAGCCTACGAAGGCACAAGAACCAATGTGAATGTGCAGGACACATTACAACACTAGTTTATCATTAAGTTTAAGTTATAAGCCTTCTAGATTGATGTGATAATGTTATTAAACACATTTTGTAATGTTAAATTAGAGGGAAATAGGTTCATTAAATCTAGAAAATTGTGAAAGTCTTGTAAAAGACTTTACAACACCTTTACAAGATGTCATTAAAAGCATTCTCTTTTATTTGAAAGGGTCCAAGACCTAGGGTGGATGCATATAATGCCTCACAACACTATATTAAGATGTCATTAAGTCCATTTTATCATGAATTCACCTCATGTCAAGCAAAGGGTCCACTTTTCTATGGCACAGTTGCATATGTCAATCTATACTAGGATTATTTATATACAATATATGGTTTTAAAATCCCCTTAAAGAAATATTAACGAATTTTATGAATTTTTATGAATTATGTACACCAATTGACAATGCATAGTAAGAAATAGACTTCAACTCACTTCAGTAGGATAGTGAATCCTTTGTTTGACCAACCAAATAGTGACTTGATTTCTAATAATATTAATGTGCATGCCAATTTTTAGGTTCTAATTGTACCCAATTTTAACACAGTTGTCCTCATTGTTTTCTTGATGGAGTCTTTTAGGTTGTTATCATCAAAATTACGTTGGTGGTAATTACCCCTACTATAATCATTACTTTCAACCATATGATCATTATTGTCATCATTGTTTCCATCCCAAAAGAAACATGTAAGGATTTCATTCAATCCTTCTTCATGCACTACATTTTCATTATCGTCATCATCATCATGAAGGATAGGTGGCATGTCATCAGTGTATGCAGATCTCATCAGCTCTTCAAATTTCTCAGCTAGGAGTATTCTCTTCAATCTTGCTCTTTTCGCCCTAGTATTGTTTAAAGGATAGTTAGGATCATCCTGTCCAAATCTTAATAACCCAGTTGGATCATTAGTATCAGTATATGTTTCATCAATTTCTTCTACCTATCAACAAAGGAAAACATTATTTAATGTTTTCAAAAAATTGGATAAATCATAAATGTATCAATTTTAAAGAAATATAATCAAATATGGCTTAAATTTTTTTAAAAAAATTGTATGAACATATATGCATCAATTGAATAATGGAACATTATTTTATAGACTACCTTTTTAATACAATAATTTAAATCAAACGCAATTTTGACAACATAGTTTATAAAACATCAGTCCACACTCATTTATTATTCTTTGGTTTTATGCCCTTAAGAACATCCTTAGGGAGACCTTGTTCTTCCCTTTCTTTCATGCAGGAGTGTGTTTTAAGAAGGGGAAATCAATCAATAACTCATACCCAATGGAAAGTTCCATAATAGCCTCAACCATTATCTATCTATCAACCTCTATTTCCATAACTCCATCTTTATCTTTTATAACCTCAACAAATTGACAATTCGGTCTTACAGTACGGTCCCTTGCCTTACTAATATTTATAAATCTAGAAATATTTTTGTGTGTGCACACGTCCATCTATATACATGAGATGATCTCTATTCATTTCTTTTCAACTTTCCAATTAGAGATGATGCATATACATATTCAAATTTAGACCATATGCTAACATGCTAGGCTTATATTCTGCTAGCCTTCTCCATTCACCACTATAATATGATGGACCATAATATGGCATTAATATCCTAGTGGTTTTTTCTAATTTTTTCTATGTTTAGATTCCACATGTACATTTTGGACAATAAAGAGGCCTCAATTCACTCCATGAATATTGGAGCATCATATCATGTAGTTGTATCCACAAAATTGAAACACCTCGTACACTCTAGGTAGTTGTTGATCACTAGGCCAAGCACAATATAGTCGATGATCAAATGCATCTTTCTAAATTGATCTCAAACTTAGGGGACAGTCATCATTTACATCACACTCATTCTCATAGGGTATGTAGTCTACCTCCCCACTGTCTTTAAGAAAATTATGCATCTTTAAACTGGTTCTTATTCTATTAACTATTTTCATCAATTCCTCATCTTCCAAGTTGGTATATTGACACATATTTTTGTTAGATGTATCATCTGATAAATGATCATATCCCTCTATGCTAGAGGTTAGTGATCCAAGAAACTTTAAACCAAGAAATTTATCCTGCAAGTATCGATTAAGAAAAAAATTAGTTATTTAAATAATATAAAACAATGTTCAAACGAAGTATACATGTTATTTATATCAAATTGGAAACTTCCTTACCATGATTCCTATTGGATTTGAAACAATTGTAGGAGGCATACTACCAAATGGAAGCTCATCATATATGTAATGTCTTTGTACAATTTCTTGTTTGAATTGTTTCTTTCCACAACATACAAAACATCCACAAATAACAATTTTCTCAAAGTATTCATCCCATGTACTATAGTCCTAACCAACCTGTTGTTCAGTGAAATATTTTTTTGTGTCTACAAGATCCATTGTCATTTCCTCTTCCACCCACTATTCTTTATGTGATTTAATAGTTTTAGGTCCACGTCCATGTACATATCTTCTTCTTTTGCTAGTTGAACACTTAGGCTCTGCATTTACTCCAATCTCCATCTAAAATAATCAACAACATGCATTAATTTATGTCAAGATTGTATAATACATTATAAATTTAAATAATACTATGAAAAGAGATGGATGTATCATAGAATTTTATCAAATCATTTTTTCCTAAGTTATGTCAAAATTTGAGTACCTGATGTCCTGCTTCATCCGTTGTGTCCTCACTTGATATGACATGATCTATTGCCATGGCCTTGTCTTGCCCTTATAATACAAAACATAGTAAATAATGTTTAGTACACTAATTATATCATTAGAAAAAATATGATATCCAGCACAAAACCTCACTTTAGTCATATCTTTGAAATATTGATATCATGTTTTGGCCATCCTGATTTTCAAACTTTTCCCTTGATCATAAAATCACATTTAATCAAGATTCATGTGCATTTTCAACCAATAAGTTTTACCTTAGAGGCCTCATGGATGAAAAAATGACTTTATCTCCTCTATGTTGTAGCATTTGTGAATTCGTAAACACCTTCCTCCTTTCGTTGAGGTTGCTTTCTCTTCTTACCTCTCTTGTATCTAAAAATTCCATTGTCATATCTATTTTCACCCACTTTCCTCTCTATGATTTAGTAGATATACACCATCCACATCCTCTCTCCATGGAATCCTCTAGATCATGTAATACACAACAATGAAAATAGTCACATAAAATTATCTTGTTAATATGCTTGCTTTTCATTGAGAAACACTATGAAAAACAAAATAGGACATTGCAACTTTTTTCTCTTCAGTAAAAGTTTACACGTAGAATGTTGACAACTAGAGATCAAATCTCTCTAGGAAGCATCCAATACACAAAGCATGTTGATGCAATGCCAATGTCACATGATAATGATTTAGTTCTCATAGATGATTTTTCATAATTCCCTAATAAGCCCTATATCTAAGATAATAGTAATGAATTAGGGTTTTCCCTTTTATACAAATCTATAACATGCAATTTCAAATATTTCACACTTTAGATGACTCATCTAGTTTTATAGGGGTCATTTTTGAGTTCACAAATCTAACCTATATTAGTTTGGCACCCACAAAATTTACATGGGATAAGGAATAGATAAAAATAAGGAACCATGATTGCTCCCTTGGAACATATATTGAAGATGAAGTCAATTTAGGATCAATTTATTTATCAACTTCCAAGCAAAATGCATCATTTTGCATTGCTAGGAACACTTTGCGCTGCCTTTGGCACCACAAACAAATCACATTTAAGGATAAAAGTCAGCTTTAAAGTTGGAGTTAACTACATCGACTATAATACTGGCTACTAAATTAAAAATTAAAATTAAAAACTTCCTGCATCAAGGAAGAGATGACAGAAGAAAAATGTTGTGTGATGGAAGATAGGAGAAAAAGGGGGGAAATGACATAAAGGAGGGCTACAAGCAAGTAGATCAAAAATCTGATTTAGTTTGTGACACCATAGGTAAGGTTACAATTTATTTTTTTCCTTCCCACAAATATTTTTTTTTTGGATTAAATGGAAAGTGTTATGCTTTGCATAACCACCCCATTTTATCTTGGATCAAAATGGGTCCCCCTTGCTTTGTATTTTGTCTTCGTTGGTGGTTTGGCTAGGCTCAGTTTTCATTCTAGTCCCACTTCCCATCATTTCTTTTTTCATTGTGTTTATTTTTTGTTCCTTTGGTAGAAGTGGAACCAAAATTGTAACCAAACTTGGAACTTTGTAAAAGTTCCAAGTCTGGTTTTGGTTACGATTCCATCCCCATTCCCTTTGTTGTCTATCCTTGCCACCACATAGTAACTAGGTCTGTAGTTGGATAAGAGACTTGGATAAAGTTTCTTGTTATTTTCTGGATCCACATCCATGTCTACCCTACCTTTGATTTCCACATTAGTTGATTATTGGTTTTTGTTTTTGGTTCTTCTCCTGATCAACCACATTTATTGCTTTAATTGCAGCCTCCTCACACTCGTGAAATGCTTTTTAAAAAGTAAATCAAGGTTAACTGGCTCATTATCTTTATTATCTAAGTTTTTTTAGTGAACTAGAGCCAGGGTAACTTCAAGAGGAGTATGATTTGATTGTGGAGGCATGTTGGTGAGTGGATTCTTATCCAGTTTCAACCTTTCTTGTTGGTGTTTGGAGGTAGGGTCTTTTTCTATTTTCTTCCCTTTTTCTTTTTGTTCTATTTTTGTTTTCTTGTTTGTGGTGTTCTTGCGCATTCACATGACCTTTCCTATGAATCTTCACTCATTCCTTTGTGTGTGTCTCATTATTTTTTTCCTTTTTCTATTTTCTATTTTTCATTTTCTACCTTTTTGATTGTTTCTTTTGTCATTCTGCTATTGTTTTCATGGTGTGTCCATTCTTTGTGCCCTAGTTTCTAACTAGGGTTTCATTTAATGGGGTCCTTTGTGCTTTAAATGCTTTAAAATCTATTTAGAGACCCTTTTTATCTTATTCTTGTGTCAGTTTAGTGATTCTCATGCCAGGCTCTTGATTCCCTAATTACCTGAGTAGACACATCATGTAAACTAGGGTTTGTGTGATGAACTTTACAATTTCAAGCCCCTAGAATTTGAATTTCATCTTTATTCTGTTAATGAGTGAATTTAAGCCCCTTTATTTTAGGTTTCCTTATGTTTCCACATGACCTAAGTCTTAGATTCATGTGACTGCATCTTTAAGAAATAACTTCATTTGAATGGTAAACTGGCTAAAGTAGACTCTGGAGGAAACTCGTCCCATAAGTGTTCGCATAGGAGTTCATTCTGAAAATGATCCTGGTTCTTATGACCATTGACTTTAATCTTCACACTTTCCCTTTTGTGGAATCAGAACTAGAGTGGGGGATGAACTTGGAACTATTGATTAGTTTAGGGTTCGGTTTCTATTTTGATCCTAGTTCTAGTCTCGTTCTGGTTCCATTCCCAGTCCTACATGTGTTAAAAGATTTCTTGTTCCTAATTCTTCTTTGACTCTACCTCTACTAATTATGAAATTTGACTAACTATGGAGAGTTATCCTAGGAGAGTAGAGAAGGGTATTGGATGATGTAATGATTTTCATGCCTTTTTTCATCTAATCTAGGGTTGTATTACAAGAATAGAGGATTTCAGGAGCATCAAAGGAGGCTTCTCAAAGAAATCAACCTCCAGAAAGTTCAAGGAAAGGAACCAAGCCTAAGAAGATAAAAGTGGAACATCTCCCCTACACCTTGAGGTATAAGTGCCAAAGTCCTATTATTATAGCTAGCAAGGTGGACTCAGATTGGGCAGATATCATAGACACAAACTTGGGCCCATTCAATTATCATGAGTTGCATGAAGAAATATTTAGTGAGGACAAAACAGGGAGAATATAGAGAATTGTTCAATCTACGTTGGCACATGTTGCCCTCTTTCCTCTATCAATCTAGTGTCCATAATTAATACTTACTACAACTGGAAGTTACAATCTGACTAGTAGATAATGTGTGGACTTGTAGGGGAATATCATCATTTATCTAACACCACAAATGATAAGGTTCATGTTTAATGCACCCACCCCATAGAACCCCAAGAAACTCAATGAGGTAGAAGCCCTGCAACTGTATAGCAACAAAAAGGAGGCTAGTAGGACTCATATGAACAAACATTGGGTGAGAGTGGAGAAGAAATCCCTAGCCAAGCTTCTTGATCATCCTAAGAGATCATATTTCTACAAGGATATCGGTGATATTATCATGATGCTTTCTAGGGTGTTCAGGAAGAGGGATTCCTCACAATTCAAGGAATGGATGTTTCCATTCCTTCAAACCATTCTAGATGGCAGGAAATAATTTGACTGGCCAATGATTGTATCAGAGTCCCCACACAATTAGATGCTCAAAGTAAGGGAGAAAAAATACTTCTTCATGACCTTTTATGTAATATATGCAGCTACATGAAGAGGCACCTTTCCTAGTTTAAATAAAGTTGGGATATTGGGAGAAGCTTCTAGAAAAAAAAAGGTGTGGGATCACTATGATCAGTTGACCTTGCAGACCTCTAGGTTACATTGCAGAAGAGTTAATGATGCATTTCTATATGTTATCATTAACCATCTAATAGGAGATGTAGGGTATATAATGAGAAGACATTCCATGGCATTCATTGCAAAGTTGAGACATTGGTACATCCAATACTCCAAGTTCACCTACTTCAAGCTAGCTGGTTTTGATGGTCATCCCCATTTACTACCTAGATGTTGGAATAATAGGATTGTTTTGATGGATTTTATCTTTCAAGCTATAGTAGTTAATCTTAAATTTGCTGGAAAGGATAAGATTGGTTGTCATAAATTTACCATGAATTTGGGTGAGTATAGTTGTGCAAATAATGTGGTATCTAAGGTAATTTTTGATGAATTGATTCATTTGATGTTAGGATTGTATACATCTAGGAAGTGTTTTGATCCCAAGCACAAGATGCAAGGTTTACTTCCTATGGTTTTTCACAAAAAAATCAATTTTCTGGAGGAGTTTTGGATGGGCGTACATGATGAATATGATCTAAGAAGGAATTATGAAAGATTTCCCATCCCACTTATGACTTAGTATGGGGTGAAGGAGGACATTCCTGATAGTTTGTCAAATGATGGGGTAACCTTGGATCCCCAATATGATGCTAATAATATGGGCACTAAAAATTTGGATCCATTGGATTGGGATCTAGAGGAATCCATTAACATAAAATAGATTGGAAGGTCAGTCCTGGATAGAAGTATCTAGTGGGTGGTCATGAGAATTAAGGAGTCTATGACTCAAAATTCTAAAAAGAGAAAGGTTGTAGGTACCACTCAGGGATACAAAAGGAAAAAAAGAATGATGACTCCTAAGGAGCCATTGGAGTTCTTCCCTCCCAATTTAGGAGAGGAGCTTCAACCCACAATTCCTACTCAAGATGTTCCTAAATCACATGAAGAAGAGGCCACAATAGAAACTAGAGGTGAAATTTCAACTCAACCTCCTCTTATAGAGCAACCAATTGAGGGGCTCCCATTGGAACCCTTCATAAGGAGGCCAAATCCTTAAAAGGGAAGGAACATGAGATTGAAATGAATGATATCAATTTTTATTTGGAGGCTACATAGTCAAATGATGAGCCTCTCAAAGTTATGTCTATAGGAAATGTTGAGAGTTTTGATGAAGAACATGTCCTCACCCTAAAGGATTAGTGGAAATTGGTTGAAGAGGATTATCAAGAAGTAGAGGAAAAAGCACAAGTTGAGGCACTTCCTAAGAAACAAGAATCTAAAGCCAAGGCTAGCGAGGAGGAACTAGGAAGGAAACAAAAAGAAAAAGAGGACTTGCTACAACAACAAAAGGAGAAGGAACTAAAGGCCAAAGAAGAGAGAGATAAATTGGCTATGTTACAGAAAATTCGTTAGCTTGAAGAGGAGAAAGCTTGACAAAGGAAGGAAAGAGAAGCCCTTAAGGCTAAATTTAAAGTTGTGAAGGAAGCTCATAAGAGGAAAGAGGAGGAAGAATGCCTACAAAGAGAAAAGGAGGCTAAATAACTTTCTCAATATGAACAAAGGTCTAAAGAAGCATGGGATAAGGTTAAACAACTTGAAAGAAAAAGAGATCAAATGTATGAGGAGAAGAAGCTGGAAGAAGAACCTTTGAAAAAGGAGTTAAAGGATAAAAATATGCAAGAGAAAGAAGGACAAAGAAGAAGTTGAAAGACTTGCAAGGGAAGTTGCAAAAAGGGAACAAGAATGGGTACAACGGGTTGATTCTCAACTTAAAATCACTATTATGCAACCTCTTTCTTCTACCACTATTGCTTCTTCTTTCACAAAAGTGGTCACCACTCCTGCTCCTCCAACATGGCTGAAATTAGACCTTGAAAGGAAGCAAATTGTCCAACCTCAACCTTTAAATTGGGATGAAATGATGAAGGAGATAGAGAAAGAGAGGCCTAAGAAAAAGGCTAGGGTCCTCCATTCCACTAAGCTCATAGATGCAGGTGAGATTATTGTTGAATGTGCTATCCTAATGATGGAAAATAGCATGCAATATATGCAAGTAACTTATTACCAATTGGGCACTGTAAATTTGGGGAGACCTACAAGGAATCAACAAATGAACCTTATTGACATTGTGGCTTCTTCTACTAAATATAGGATGATAAAAGATAAAAAGAGGAAGGATGAACTTAAAGCCCAATTGGATCAGTTATATAAATTATTGAAGGATGTTTCCACTCTAGTTTCTCAACAAGCTATTGCTCCAGAGACCCCAATCCTACCAAGAAAGAAAGAATCTAATGACTTGGTGCAATTGAGAAATAAGGTGGGGATGCTTGATAGATGGGTTGATCAGATCAATCAAGAGGCTGGTGAGGTACTTTTTGGTGGTTTTAAAGTTCATGAAGGTGCATTGGAGTTGTGGGAAGAAATCAATCAACATGTTGAAGTCTTGGAAAAGCAAGATGAAGAGCATAGAGAGCATGTCAAAAAGCTAAAGTACATCAACAAGGTGTGCAAGTCAACTCTTTCAGAGCAATCAATCCTTGATGAGGATAATGCATATTTTATTGAGAAGACATTCATTATAATCAAGTTTATATCCAAATTCATTTATGAGCATAAAAATGAAGTTCAAGAAGCCAGTAGGGACTTGAATGAACAAATTGATGAATTGGAGGTGGTTATTGCTATTTTGCTCAATGTAGATATCCATGTTAAAGAAGGTATTCCTCTTGATAAATTGAAGGAGAAATGGAGTAAAAAATTTGAGGAAGTGATGAAAAAAAAAGATGATGGTGAAAAATTGTTGTTGGATAGACTCGTGGACATTAAAGATGAAATGAAAGCTTCTAGAAGGGAGTTGATCAAGTTGAAAGATATGCAAGATTTTTCCTTAGCAATGTTGAAATCAATCAAGTTTGAAGATAATTGGATAGATGGACCTAATGTGGACATTATTCAACAAGTGTTCTCTAGTTATAATGAAAACCTTCTTGATTAAGCAACTCAAGAATGAGCTGGAAATAGGATATTTTTTTTGTTGTTGGAAAAATTCCTCTTTTCTCTCCTAATTTGCAGGGTTATGACATGAGCTAAACTACAGATCTTATCCAATAGTTCTACCTTCCTCCTTGGGTGTTAGATTTTGGAAAATAGGGCTATCAAGAATTGAACTAAAGATCAGCCACTTCATGCAATTCAGGTTCCTTGATTAGTGGATCTCAGCTTTTGATTGAGAGAATTTTGTGCATGGCTTCCTTGTATGTAATTTTGAGCTCCTCTTTGTAAAGTTTGGCTGATTGAGGAAGGATTAGCCACCCGATGAGATAGTAGATAGTATAGTTTTAGTCTTAGGATTTTATAAGTTTTAAGCAAGATACTTGAAAATTCTGGTGTACTTAGATAATTTTACAGTTTTATACAATTTCATGTTGTTGTCAAGTTTGCACCTGAATGATAATGTTAATGAATTATAATCATCCATATGCCAGTGGATGTTGTGCATAACTGTTTTCTATTTGATGCAAATCAATAGGGGAAACTAGATCTAAGATTACTTCATGGAATTGTTTATGAATGGAATTCATTTATGTCTATTTGATCTTATTTAGCAATGAGTGGGTGGTATGTTTTGATCTTGAAGTAAAGTTTTGATGAATGGTTGTGATTTTTGAATTAGAAATGTGAATGAATGAAATGGTGTAGGTTATTCTATGGATTGCATCATGTTATGGTTTTGGTTAGTTGAAGAAAACAATCATTGTTAAGGTACATGTCTAGATGTGAAGAAGTTTATATTCATGTTTTACTTTTCTAAGGCCTTGTCCTATCATTTTCTATTTATTTATACCCCCCAAATGTAGGTTAATTGATATGATGCAGTTTGTATTCCTTTATACTAGCAGGCCCCTTAAACATTACAGTTGCATTGGCCATTGAGTAACATCAGCATAGGTGAGAACCAACTACCAAGACCTTGGAAGATAGATTACTTTATGTTATCTTTATTTTTCAGGATAAATATGATAGAGATATTATGTTTAATGTTTTTGTGCTATTTTGACCATCAACAGATCTGGTGCTAGAAGGAGGGTCTGAGGAAAGAACTAGCTCGAATTGAGTCATTCTCACTAGAAAGGTTTGAAAAATTTCTTAGATCTTGTCAAAATTTGGAACCATTGATTGAACTCCAAACCCCTATGAAGAATAGACCCCAAGTCCATAAATTTTTTATCCCACTTTTGTCACCACCACCTACTCCACTAGGATTTCCACCAAATCCACCCATTCCACAACTGGTTCAACCAGTCCCACCACCACCCATGGCTTTCTTTGTAAATAATCCCTCTCCACTTGGGATTATCCCTAGTGGTATACATGATCTACCCAAGAATCCAAAGAGATATTTGATGCAAATCAATAGGGGAAACCAGATCTAATATTGCTTCATTGAATTGTCTATTAATGGAATTCATTTATGTCTATTTGATCTTATTTTAGCAATGAGTGGGTGATATGTTTCGATCTTGAAGTAAAGTTTTGATGAATGGTTGTGATTTTTTAATTAACATTGTGAATGAATGCAATGGAGTAGGTTATGCTATGGATTGCATCATGTTATGGTTTTGGTTAGTTGAAGAAAACACTCATTGTTAAGGTACATGTCTAGATGTGAAGAAGTTTATATTCATGTTTTACTTTTCTAAGGCTTTGTTCTATCATTTTCTATTTATTTATACCCCCAAACGTAGGTTAATTGATATGATGTAGCTTGTATTCCTTTATTCCAGTAGGCCCCTTGAACATTACAGTTGCATTGGCCATTGAGTAACATCAACATAGGTGAGAACCAACTACCAAGACCTTGGAAGATAGATTACTTTATGTTATCTTTCCTTTTCAAGAGAAATAGGAAAGAGATATTATGTTTAATGTTGTTCTGTTATTTTGAACATCAACAGATCTGGTGCTAGAAGGAGGGTCTGAGGAAAAAACTAACTCGAATTGAGTCATTCTCACTAGAAAGGTTTGAAAAAGTTCTTAGATCTTCTCAAAAATTGGAACCATTGATTGAACTCCAAACCCCTATGAAGAATAGACCCCAAGCCCATAAATTTTTGATCCCACTATTGTCACCACCACCTACTCCACTAGGGTTTCCACCAAATCCACCCATTCCACAATTGGTTCAACCAGTCCCACCACCACCCATGGCTTTCTTTGTAAATAACCCCTCTCCACTGGGGATTATCCCTAGTGGTATACATGATCTACCCAAGAATCCAAAGAGATATTTAATGCAAATAAATAAGGGAAACCAAATCTAATAGTACTTCATTGAATTGTCTATGAATGGAATTCATTTATGTCTATTTGATCTTATTTTAGCAATGAGTGGGTGATATGTTTCGATCTTGAAGTAAAGTTTTGATGAATGGTTTTGATTTTTGAATTAGCACTATGAATGAATGTAATGGAGTAGATTATGCTATGGATTACATCATGTTATGGTTTTGGTTAGTTGAAGAAAACACTCATTGTTAAGGTACATGTCTAGATGTGAAGAAGTTTATATTCATGTTTTACTTTTCTAAGGCTTTGTTCTATCATTTTCTATTTATTTATACCCCCCAAACTTAGGTTAATTGATATGATACAGTTTGTATTCCTTTATACCAGCATGCCCCTTGAACATTATAGTTGCATTGGACATTGAGTAACATCAGCATAGGTGAGAACCAACTACCAAGACCTTGGAAGATAGATTACTTTATGTTATCTTTCTTTTTTAGGAGGAATAAGAAAGAGATATTATGTTTAGTGTTGTTGTGCTATTTTAAACATCAACAAACCTAGTAATAGAAGGAGGGTATGAGGAAAAAACTAGCTTGAATTGAGTCATTCTCACTAGAAAGGTTTGAAAAAGTTCTTAGATCTTCTCAAAATCTGAAACCATTGATTGAACTCCAAACCCCTATGAAGAATAGACCCCAAACCCATAAATTTTTTATCACACTGTTGTCACCACCACCTACTCCACCTGGTTTTCCACCAATCCACCCATTCCACAACTAGTTCAACCAGTCCCACCACCACCCATGGCTTTCTTCATAAATAACCCCTCTTCATTGGGGATTATCCTTGGTGGTATACATGATCTACCCAAGAATCCAAAGAGATTTTCTCCCAGATATGTGCATGGAGAATCAAGGAGTGTTGAAGAGCACATACATGCATTCAAAGATGCTTGTACTTGTGCTCAAATATCCCACCATGATGGTGTATGTAGATTATTCCCCTACTCTTCAAGTGGCATGGCATACAATTGGTTTTTGAATCTGCCCTAGGGGTCTATTTTGAGTTGGATAGACTTAGAAAATTCCTTTATTAATTAGTTATGGGTTTATGTAGACCCAACCATTTCATATCACTAATTTTCTACCATAAGAAAGGAACCCCATGATCCACTACCATTCTTTGACACAAAATTCTAGAGGATGTACCAAAGGCTACATGATCCTTACTTGGTTGCTTAAAATATTGCAATTTTTCCATATCACTATTTTTGTAGAGAACATAAACTGCTATTGAAATTGATTCTCTATCTAAAGTTTATCACTTGGCCATTAAATTGCAACAACAGATAAGATTACAATCAAGGAGTTTAGGAGGAGTTCTTCCTCCCATAGGATATCAAATTCCTAATCCAACTCCTTGATTTAATAATGTCCCAGCAATGTCTTACTGGCAATATGGACCCATGTATGAGTTACAAACTCCACCACCCCTACCATTCTTTTCTAATGGGGCTTAGAATTCCTCCCGACAATCAAAAGATTACCACAATCAAGCTACAGGGTCAAATCCTATCAATCAACCATCTGTTGTTAAAACTGTAGAAAGTGAATGAACTGTTCAATTGACTAATGAAATGGAAACTTTGAAGAAGACTCTATCTTAGATGTCCAATGATATGGCTCAACTAAGATATAACCCCCCTCAAAATCAAAACCAAAACAAGAATTATAAAAATTAGGGAGGGTATTCTAATCAGGGTGGTTACTCCAACTAGAACTCCAATTAGAATCAGAACACCAATCATAACCAGAGGAACTTCCAAAGCAAACATTTCCCTTACCAAAATTACCAAAATAAGAATAGGGTATACAACTAAAGGTTTAACAACAATAGACAATGGAATACTAGTCCAAACAATGGGGGAGTTTCCCATAATTATCAGGCTGGTGATGACAAGCCACACACTACAAATGTGGCATATATCAACTTTATGATGAATTGGTGTAGACTACATGACATTGTAGCTCATTCTGAGGTGAACTTCCTAGAAATGGAGAAGATCATCAAGATTGTAGAGGATGATGCTCCATTGCAAGGAACTTCCAACAAGTCTGGTGGATCCAAAAAAATTACCATGGATTTATGACATATTTGATGAAGAACTTCCATTCCCTAGCCAAGAAGAAAATGAACTAGTAGAAGATGTATATGATGCTCAGGCCTTCCAATCCAAAGGAGGTCATTTCTTGAGAAATCAAAATAAGGGCCCATTTACTACATCTTCCCCTCCTAACACTATGGTCCCACCCAATCAGAATGTGGACAAAAATCTGCCACCACCAAAGGGGCCATTTGAATCTCAAAATAACGTAATCGACCTTTTATTCCTAAGTGTCCATTGAAAAATGATATGGAGTTTGATTTTATTGTAGAGATGCAGAAGCAAAATACTTCATTGTCATTCTTTGACATTATGAAGTGGTGCCCTGCCCAACAAGAAATTTTGTTGAGATCCCTAGAGGAGGCAAATTAGTCAAAAGTAAAAAATAAGGTGACTCCAACAAATGAAATGAATGCAGCCCTATACAAAGGTAAAACAAGGACTCCACCTTTCCTTTTAAGCTCAAGGATATTTGGAAAGAATTTGCACAATTTCCTATTGTATTCTAGAGTGCATTAGGCAATGTTATGCCTTTTTTCATATGTAGAAAGTTACGTTTGAATCTACTCTAGACTAACAAAAAGGTGATTCAGTTGGATAAAACTAAGGTCAATGTGGTAGGAGAACTAGAAAATATTCATGTACGGGTTGGATACGACCCAAGGATCCAAACTTACATGGATATCTAAGTGGCTAATATCCCATAAACATATGGTATCCTTCTAAGCCGAGACCTCATGAAAAGCATTGGGGGATATTTGTTTCTAGACTTCTCACATATGTGGCTACCATGGAAAGGGGTAGCAACAAAAAATAGGATTGAGAGTGAGCCTAGGCTCAAACACATAATCACAAAATATGATTCTCCTAATGAGGTAACTTACTTTGAAACTAAGATAGGAGTCTACAAAAGGGAAGAAATCATGAACTTCTCAATGCTCAATTCTAATGATCCATTGGCTTTAGAAAATAGTGACCCAATGACCATAGTCAACCAACAAGTTCTAATTAAAAAGTTGCAATAAGATAGGCTGGTTTTAGGGGAAGAGGTTGAATTGTGGAGTTTTCTCCTCCCCAATTGGTGTAGGATACATTATTAGATTCATTATGAGTTGACATATTAACCCTATGTAGAAATTTTGAATCATGTTTTCCAAGGTGAGGGAACTTGTGAATGCCAACCTGAACCACCCACCAAGAAATTTTAATTTGAAGCTAGGGATGCCACCATCCTAATATGAACTAGTCTCACTCAAGAGGAAGATCCTTTTCAGCTTGAGTAGACCCAAGTTCTATGCTCTCACCTCCAAAGATAGATTGAGGAATCTCAATATTTTTCCATCACATCTGCACCGAATAACCTTCTAATGCCTAAGGAATTGATGAAAAACATACTAAATTGTGATATGATCCAAGAAAATGTTCAAGAAGTAGTTCCTAAATAGGTTTTGAACATAGGATAATCTTCTGATAAACCTTGTTCACAACAACCTTTAAATATAGATAGCCAACACTAGTCTGAGCCACCACCTACTTCTAGCAAGAAAACAATTGTAATACCAAAGAAGAAAATAAATCCCAACTCCAAACCAACTATGGAGTCTTAAATTTTATGGCTCTAAGTCCAAATCAAGGAGTGGAGTGTAATTGAACTAACCAACCTAAAAGGGAAGATATATTTTGCATCATACAGGAACTGTAGATTGGCTGCACAAATAACATGGTGGAATATGAAGCGCTCGCTTGAGGCCTGGTGTTTTCTCATTAGAAGAAGGTTACAACCCTCATGGTTGTGGGGGATTCTAAAGTTATTATTAATAAAGTCCATAATCAATACACTTGTCACAACAAAAAGATTGGTTGTGTATAGTAACATAGTTTGGAATTTGATTGAAAATTTTGATGTTTTTGGAATC
The DNA here is from genome assembly GCA_007258455.2 of Sequoia sempervirens. NCBI lineage: Eukaryota > Viridiplantae > Streptophyta > Pinopsida > Cupressales > Cupressaceae > Sequoia > Sequoia sempervirens. The sequence goes on from VDFB02281492.1 coordinate 200,572,411, forward strand.
ACTTCGATTCCTAGAGAAGAAAATTAGATTGCTGATGCACTTGTTGTTGTAGTTGTTGGTTCTTTTTTAATATGTAACTAGGTTTTACTTCTAATCTACCTATGGAATTTCCAATTCTAATCAAAGGAAGCTCGAAGGACCTGGACCAACTGATGAGGACTTTAAAAAGCCTCCTACACTTCAGGCTCTGCAAGACCCAGGAGGGTGATCCCTTAATGTGTTTACAACCTCTACACCATTATTATAAACAACATTAACAATAGTAGATAATCTCACTTAATAGCTCAACACGATAGGATAATATCAACTATAATTGGTTGTTCATAGACAATGTCAACTATCTGGAGCATGAGATAACTAAACACAATCCATTGTTTAAGATATTCATCGGTTTGCAATTTGTAGCAAGCTCTAGGAAAAGACAAATAAATACTGAACTACACTAATAAGTACAACTTAGATCAATTCCATATATCCATTACAGGAGTCAAATTCATAAGCATCTAGAGTTTTATAACAGATTTAATACATTACATATAAGATCCCTGACAATATTGCATTACAATTTCATTAGTATGCATTCTAACCCAATAATACTTATCAAATCCTTATACAAAACATATCCACCTATAATCCCATTCAAGCATTTTAATTAATTCCTTGAATTAAAGCTAAAATAGAATCATACACACCACAATAGTGAGAAGGATAAAACAACCCTTAGTTATTTCATTCAAAGTTCAAATATGCATGTACAATGGAGAGACATGAGCTTGAATTTATCATTTCAACTCAAATGCTAGAACTGTCATACAACATTAAATCCCCATGAACTCAAAACCTGTTACAAAATGACTCAAAACCTAAATTTCAATTCTCTAAAACCATCAAACTTTACAATTTTCTCTGCAACTTCAACTAGACTCGACCAAAAAATTTCTAACTTGCTAACTCATACTTCTAGCCTTGAAATCCTTCTTATAGAAAATGAAGGAGCAAGGAAGGATCAGGCCAAAAAGTGCACATGTCATCATCCAAATGAAGCATCTAGTGATATTCAAAAAATTGTTACAACAACCATCATCTTGGAGAATATTCTTGTTCATCATGTAAGCTGAGGAAAGATGATGCAACAATAGAAAACCACACAGAACCCGCGATGAGAATGCCATCAACACAAAACTAGAACCGTTGTAACCACAACATCTGATCTACCACTTTTTAGTAGTACATTTTTTTTACTCTTCCTCAGTCAAATATTTAGTTACCCATTTCTAGTATTCTTCATCAGTAGGCTAGTAAAAATTTATTACCTCATTCACCTTGGCATTATAAGGTGTGTACTTTACCATTATATGATTTGCATCCCTTTCAAAAGATTCCAAAAATGAGTTGGTGCTAATAATCTTATCCATACATCTCACCAAGCAAACATAATCTGAGTCATTACAAATTAATTTAATTTGATCATCGATGACTTTACTTGCTTGATCCTACCATTGTTGGAGTGACCTAATTTTCTCCTGCTCATTAATTATATTAGGTAACAATGTGTTACCCCAATCATTGAAATTCTTTACCAATTCCCTAATCTTCCTACTCAAATCATCTGGTAGGGTCTGAAAACCCTACAATGACTTAACTAATACTTGAGTAGGCTTTAATGATTGGCACCTATTATTGGTATCAAACCTTGAGGCCTTATACATAACATCCAAATCAATGGCCATAGGGATCCAATTTTCAATCAATGGTATCACTACCTCTTGATCCCTATCAATATTCTTTATTGCTTCTAATAGAAAAGAATATAAAGAATGTATAGATAGCAATTTACTATCAACCTTTTCATTTAAATGCCTCAAGATAGTAGTAACAATCTCCTTTTTCTTTGAAAGAGATCCCTCCTCACTTACCTTTAATGATTTCTGCAATTCATCAATTATTTGTAAGAGCTGCTTATTTGTAGGATCCATAGAGCACTCTGTTTCTTCACCAATTTCCTCTTGAGAAGGGGTGAAGGAAGGATTCTGACTGGGAGAGCCTGGTGTGGAAACAATTGGAGAAGCAGATGGCACTGACCCTACTGTGGAAGGTAATTTTTGGTTCTTGGAGCCTTGATGTATCCCCAATCTATTTATACCTAAAACTCTCCACCTCATTCTGCAACTCTACATTCTTCTGTTGCATCTTGCTATATTCCTCAATCAAGAGGTTATACTTCTCCATTAGGCTCTTCTTTTCAGTCTCCTCCCTTTCAACAGTATTTTGGGCCAATTTGTCCTCATTCATTGTCAAATTAGTAGCCTTGGTGGTTGAGGTTTCTAAAACTTTCTTTATTATTAATCCTCCTCTGAAATTTGGATTAATATCAGAAAAATATGGTTTTCTCCCTTGTGGAGACAATGCCAAAATTGCCAAGCTTTCATACTCTTCACTGAAAGCAGAGTTTTGAAGTGCTGCCTTGACTTCTTCTTCACTAGAGTCTTGCAAGGGATGCTTGGACTATAGAATAGCATTAAATGCTACAACATCTGCAATGTCCCATTCAGGCATAATCAATACACTAGCCTGACTCACCAGTTTTCTTCCTTCTTCAGGAGTGATGTTCTTAAATTCTTCCATCAATTCAGCTTTCACCTCCTCATGATTCTCTTGGTCTGACCTGTCAGGTCTCAGTTCTCTTCTCTTCCTACATTTATCTTGATACTCTTCATATTTCATCCTCCATACCAATTGTAAGAATATAGGAATTAAAAAAAAAAAAATTGTCATCTAAAAACTTCTTACATGCTTCCATTCTTGCATCTTGTACACTTTTTCCTTTCATATCTAAATTAGGTAAAAATAATTCAGCTGGCCTATGAGGGGAAGGCATACCGACTTGCATGTCTTGATTAGTAACAATAATTTCATCCATCAAATTCTCTTGTGGTTGATCAATTCTTTGCCTCTTAGGGCTTGGCTCAGATGGTGGTGATGAGGGACTATCTTCTGGTGATGATTCTAAATCAATGATTTTGATTTCCCCATGCACTTTGAATTTTGGACCTGGTTGTGAAGGAAACTTCATAATTTGCTTTCCTTTTTTGTCCACTTCTTCCTAATCACTGTTGCTATCCTTTTTCCTTGTGTAAATGGGCCACCTTTTAGTAGGCTGGTAAGTTGGCCTTGTTTCAATTGGTTTGGCACCTTGTTCTTGTACACCCAGACTTAGTTCCATGTTTACCTTTTTGGTTCTCAAAGTGCCCATAATCGCTTTGAATTTCTCCATCAAAAAATTAGTTTTCTTATGGTATGGACTGAACTCCAGCAATGGATCATACTTGGGATCCATTTTGTTCACAATATCTAATAGCTTATCATAATCTATCTATTTCTCCTTGTTCAACTCCTTATTTAGATCGAACTCATTCGTAATTAGGTCCTCAGGGAAGTTGAACTCATGCACAAACTTGCCAAATTTTATTCTTTGTCTAAAAAGACCAAAGAAACCCTTAAGATCATGTTGTCACTTTGGACCACACCTCAAATGGTAATCATAATTTTTTTTATCAAAATACACCCAGCCTCCCTTTGAAAATGCAAAATCAGACACCACTGTATAATCAGGGAAAAATGTTCCCTTACCCCTCCCAGTGAGGTTGTCCTCATGAATACAATTGATTTGCGACATAAGTTCTACAAACCCCACTCTTCATGGCACATTGTATGGTAGTATATGGAGGGTTCCTTGAAAACCGTATACTCTCAAGACGATACTAACTGGGTATGGGATAATCTCACCCCAATTATGGTAAACCTTCAATTCTGGCTTCCTCCCCTTTGGCTTGAGGAAATCATGTAATTACTCAGAGATGCTAGGTACGTTCACAATCAGTCTAGCCCTCAATATGGAAGCAAAGAAATTATCAAATTGTACATAACTAGTGATTTCCTTATTGCAAGATAAATCTGCATCCTACATCTGTATTGGAAATCTTTCTTCATCAATAGATTTCCTTAATTTCATCCTCTCAGAGAAGAAGTGAACATTCTTGAACAAGAACATGTGCATCAACATAGAATACCAAAAGAATTGAGTTCCATTATCATTTTTCTGCAATTTTGACAACCCTTTATGTATCCTCTCAGCCAAGAAAGGGGAAAAATCATAGGTCAGAGAGAAGTTAGGGTGTTGTATTTGCACCCCCATGAACATATAAGCAATGGGAATCACTGCACCAGGACTGAAACCCAAAATCTGACACAATGCATAGAAAGTGACCGAGAAATGATTTGCAAAAAAAATTAATCTGAAAGGTTTTTAGTCACTAGGGCTGATATGAAATATTGAACCTCCTACCCTAGAGAAATGAGGTGGAAGCAACTTAGCTCTAAAAAGAGACTTCAGTTTTTCATATTCTTGCTTCATTTCCTCAAGATTGATACGAACCAAGTCTTCACTAGGTTCACTCAAGTCAAAAATCTATTGAACCTCCATTCTGTTAATACTCAGCAGATTACCTCCATCATTATCTCTGATTACTCATGCGACAGGGTCATATCTTCCAGCCACTGCACTAAGCAAGTGTACATCAGTGAACATATTTGGTACAACCAATTTCCCCATATCATACATCCATCCATTTGGAAAAGGGTGAGGAAAATTCCTCTATCCATACCACAATTTGAACATTTCCAAACCTATGAGGGGAACCCTAGCATGGGCAATGATAGAGAAATTGTATACTAACCCTTCCCCCAGGATTTTCCCTCCCATCAGAACCAATCCCTTCCTTCTATCATTCGTTGACAAGGGAAATTGTTGCAGGAAATCATCGTACAGGTTTCTTTTCAAATATTCAATCTGGCCAGAATGTTGCTTGGGTGGTTCCATCTCAGAAAAACTAAGGCTTTGTTACAACGTTATAATTCAAATAGCTAGGACTCATCAGAGATAGAAAATTACAAAAAAAAACACCACAATTTCTCACAACTATAATTAAATTATAGCCCTAACACATTCATCAACAAGTTCAATGACAAGGATAACAAATATTTTCCCAATTTTAAGTGTAAAATGACCAGGAGGCACAAAAAATAAACTCATGGCTTTATTCCTAGAAAACCCAAATTTTGGCCGCAATGATTCACAACTTTGCTTTCGGCTCTGAAACTGCTTCGTAAAAACTTGAGTGACTTGTGACACACATAAAGCAAGAGAATTGATTTTATTTCAATCAAATTGTGCTAGTAAATGTCTCATCTACCATTAAAACTCACTCACGCGGTGCACAAACAACTCCAACCATATTTGATGCAAATTTAAATCTTAGCCGCCGATCCTACATTTTGATCAAATCATATAGCGACCACCTTTATAACAAGCCGATGTAATCACCAACATGGATGTAAAGGGCCCACCATACCATACGTCGTGAAGGAAATCCACGTGGCAGTTGCCCGCGACATCGCAATCGGTAAAAATCCTACAACTTCGGATCGCGCGATGGGAGGAAACCATAGATCTTGAAAAGTTGCATTGATCCTATTTCTTCAAAACATTAGTCACCCTTATCATTATCCGTTGAGCATCTTTTCCACTGAGGTCATAACATCTTCATTGATTTGAAGCACATGCATCTCACAAGCACTTTAGTAACCCACAACATAACATATTAAAGTTGGGTTAATGTATTTCATTATTTCTTCGGCTCTACCAAATGAGACACATGGAACTCACCCCCAATATTGTGATGAATAAAAACCTTGCAATTCTGGATCACGCGATGGTGGGCAGCCATAGTTCTTAAGCATCGGTGATCTTGATGCTTCAACATAGTCGCTAGCCTTATCCTTAACCATCAAGCAACTTTCCCATCCAGATTACAATAGATCCGTCAATTTCAAAAATGTGCACCCTGAGAGCACTTTAGTAACCTACCTTTTAATGTATTTCCTCATTCTTTCGGCTTCATCAGATGAGACACATGGTGCTCGCCTGTGATATCGCTATCAGTAAAGATACTATAGCTTTGGATCATGCAATGGTGGGAAACCGTTGATATTTGATGAAGATTGATCAACGACACATAGACTAATCTCCTTCAGCCACGCCAAAAAGACATGTGGCGCCCACCTGCGATATCATGATCAATAAAAATCTTGCAATTCTCGATCATGCGATGGCATTCAACCATTGATATCATAAGGCAATTTGATCAATGGTAGCACGAATATGATCCCTTCTACAAAATAAAAATTTAATTAAAAGGACAAGGGGACATCACTAGGCGGATGGAAAAAAATGATATAAGTTTTTTTTAAAGGATGAATCATGGGGTCAACCATGACTTAGGGAAAATAAAACCCGTAGAGGAAATAAAAATTAAAACCAAAGGGACCAAGCCTAGACGGAACAATGGGGCATAAGATGTTTTAAAAGCCTTCCAAAAGTAATAGCAAAATATATCCCACCCCAACTGTAAAGTAAAAATTAGGGTTTTACATGCAGGAAAAGCTAAAACCCTAACCCAAGGAAAAATTTCCAACACCATAATAGACCAGTAACACTAGGCAGGCAGGAATAGAAAACAAGGAGAAAAATTTTGAAGTTCCATCAGTGGCTCTAGTTGAGGACGTTCATTCCATTGGAATGAAGTGAGAATTTAGAATCTCAGGTGGAGCAAACCAAGAAGCAAAGATGACCAAAAAGGGATTGTTTGGACAAAACAACCCAAACTATGTACAAAAAATACACAAAATATGCAAACCTAAACTACTATTCATGGAAAAGAATACTTCAAGTGAATTATAACTTCAAGAACTATCTATAAATTGCTAGTTCAAGAATATCCCCTATCATATCATGGAGGAATTATGAATCTTCACCCCACTTTCCATTAATAGAAAATGGACCCAACCAAATTGCATCAAATATCCCATGTTTCCCTTTATCTTCTAGTCTGATATTCCACATTAAAACCAAATCTCCATCTTTGAAACTCCTTGCAGTTTCCTTCTTGTCATACAAATTCTTTACTTGCAACTATAGCTTTTCATTTCTCTTTTGAGCCTCCCTCCTAGTTTCATCTAATTCTATAAGAGCTTCCACTCTCAATTGCATCTCATCATCAATTTCATTATCATATATCTGGAAAAACTTATACATTTCCATTAAGTTATTTTGGGGTAACCTGGCATTTATCCCATAAACCAAGTCGAATGGGGCATAACCTATTTCCTTCTTCATAGTTACCTTATCTACCCAGACTGCTAATCTCAACTTAGAATCCCAAGCCTTTTTATTCTAATCCAAGATTCTTTAATAATCTTCATCAAGATTTTATTGCTTGATTTTTCCTATCCATTTTCCTGTGGGTGATATGTTGATGAATAAGAAATTTGGATGTCATGCTTCTCACAAAATTCTATGTATTCCTCAGACCTAAAACACATTGCATTATCTGAACAATCCTTTCTAGAAATCCAAATCTAGTCAATATGTTGCTCACCAGGAAGTCAATTACCAGTTTACTAGATGATTTCTTTTTGGAATTGCTTCCACCCACTTTGTGAAATAATCAGTGGCCACCAATATCCATGAATTACCTCCACTAAATTTACATGCTATCTCTCCTACAAAATAAATACCCCATTGTTGAAATGGAGTTGTACTATAAATGAGGCAAGTTGAAACTTTAACTTACCAAAGAAACCTTGACAAGCATCACATGTCCACTAGGTAATCCTTAAAAACTGTAGGCCACCAAAATCCAACACTCATTATCTTATGTGTAGTTGTTTTAGACATATAATGTGCTCCACAAACTCCACCGTGTATATCACTCAGAAGTTCTCTAGCTTGATCTTGGTCAACACACCTTAGCATGACACCTTCTCCATTTCTCCACTAGAGCTTTCCATCTACAATAACATACTTGATAGCATGTAACTTCAATGTTCTTTTCTCATTTTCACTCAAGTTGTCAAGACATTTCATTCTTTGCAAATAATATATTACATCTCTATACCATTCAGAATGCTCCATATCACATATGTATGATCTATTCTCCTCTTCTAGCAAATTTATCTGATTTTCTTCTAGATTACTTTGGGCCATAAGCTTGGCCAATCCTTGTCCTCTCACCAGTTTGGTAAGCTGGACCTCAATATTGAATTCCTAGATCCAATTTATCCACCTACACCTTCTTCCTGACACTTCCTGCTATGTGAAAATGTCCTTAACAACAACACTAGGCAATTATAGTAGCTCCCATCAAATAAGGCCTAAAAGCCTTCACTACTTTTACCAGTGCATACATATTTTTTTCATTTATATCATACTTAAGTTTTGCAGCTTGTAAAGATTTGTTGAAAAATGCCACAAGCTATTCAAAACCTTCTAAATTCTTTTGCAATAACACAATTGCAATTGTGTGGAATGAAGCAAATCAGAAAATACGTAATGGTTTGGAAAAATCAAGGGTTCTTAAGATAGGAGCCTCCTTTATTGCTTGCTTAATGGCTTGGAAAGCCTGCCTAGACTCATTATCCCATTCAACCTTGGCTCCTTTCTTGAGCATTTTTGAAATAGGGTGAACTATCTCAGCAAAAATTGTCACAAACCTCCTTAAGAAGTTTATTTTTCCAAAGAAAGATTGTATTCCTTTGACATTTCGAGGTTGTGGAACTTTATCAATTGCAATTACCCTCTCTGGATCAATGTTTACTCCATCCTTGGAAACAATATGTCCCAATAATTTTCCCTCTAATAATCCAAACACACATTTCTTTGGATTCAAAGAAATACCATACTCCAAAGCTCTAATGAATATCTTCTGTAGATGCTCACAATGTTCCTCTTCCTTTTTATAATATGCTATCAAGTCATCTTGGTAAATCACCAAAAAAAATTTAATGAAATCTGAGAACGCCACATCCATGGCTCTTTGAAAAGTGGCCCCTGTATTTGTTAGACCAAATGGAATTTTTACATAAACATATGTTCCCCATGGTGTGGTGAAAGCGGTCTTAAATTGCTGAGACTCTTTGACCATAAGTTGGTTATAACCAGGAAAGCCATCCATCATAGACATCAACTCACAACCTGTCACCCTTTGCAATGTTGGCTTCCATATTGGGTAATGGATAATTGTCTTTTAATGAAGACACATTCAAATTTATGAAATCTACACATAATCTGATGTCTCCATTTTTCTTTCGTACTAGTACCAAGTTTGACACCCAGGATGAATGTATGATTGTCTTGATGATTCATGCATCCCTTAGTTTCATTAACTCTTCTTGCATTTTGGGGGCTAGAGTGGGATTAATAGGCCTTTGCTTTTTTTTGAATGGCTTGGCATCATCATGCAAAGAAATCTCATGTTGGAAAATATCCTCCCTGTATGCCTTAAGGTCATCACAGGACCATGCAAAAACATGCCTAAACTTCCTTAATAAGTCAATTAGCATCCTTCTCACCTTTGGTGAAATTTTCTTTCCAATATACACCTTCTTTGGACATGCTTCTTTTCCAAGATTTATCTCTTCCAAGTCATCAGGATGGGGAGCAGTGTGATTATCCTTTGTCTTATCTTGATTATCAAACACTCTTTCTAGTACAACTAGCCCCTTGGGAATCATGTTTGTCTTTAATTGAATGACCTCATTTTCCAAATATGGTATCCTTACCATCAATATTTTCAACGAAAGCTCCAAAGTCAATTTCATGATTTTCATACTCTCCCACACAATTCAAAAACCTTAACATGTCATCATCATTATAAAAAACTTGCCAATTTTTTATATTATCAGGGATAGATGGCTTGGTTTGCACCTCAATCTTTGAAATTCCAACATAAGATATATCATCTAGTTTTAATGCAATGTTGCCAGCTAATAAATCTACCACCTTCTCTTAACCTCTCTCCATCCATCCTATGCCAAATGCATCAAAGCTCTCCAATTCATCCCAAACAACATTCCTATATTGTTTCAAACTCTTGTTCTTTGATACATACTTGGATCTAACTTGAGAGACCACAAGCTTGAAATCCCCAATTTCCTTGAGCTTCTTGATCCCATGTTTTTCAGCAAATCTCAACCCTAATAACAAGGCTTCATACTCTCAAAATACTTGGATCTAACTTGCACGATCAAAATACATAGTCCACAAGTCATCAAATTCTGACAATTGTTTTATTTTTGTATCAATCAATGTAGTAGGCTTGTTACAATTGCTAGAAAATTCCTTAACCCTGAACTCATCTATACCACTATCAATAAACATGTCATATTTCCAATCGGGCCATGCTCAATCATATGAGATACTTTTGATTCCCTTTCAATTTTGACATCCTTACCATCAATGGAGAAAGTAGTGAATGAAAAATCACATTGCATGTTACCCCACATTGATGCACTTTAGTTTCTGGAAAAAAGCATTCCAAAATGAGGTGGGATGTCTATGACTAATATAGTCATGACTAAATATTTGTTAGGGTACTGAGTCAATTTATAACGTAATGCTCTGATAGTTCCAATAACTGGCACTTCTCTTGAATCCATAGCATAACATTTACCTTGAGCAGTATCTACTATCAATCCCATTGCCTCCATTATTTTGACTGGCATAACATTATTTGATGTCCTTGAATCTATCATACAATTCCTTAAAGTTTTCCCATTTATATCCACACTTAAGAAAAAAGGGGTTTTGTTTTCAAGGCACATGTTAATAGAATTTCCTAAATACATAGGGGGAATTTGTGAAACAATTCCCTCTACTTCCTTTTCTTTCTCTTTATCCTTTGTTTCTTTACCACTTCCTTGCTTGGTCTTATTACCAACAACATGTATGATCAAGGCTATTGTCTTTTCTTTGTGTTCATTTATTCTCATCATTTCTAAAAAAGGTACAGTTACTTTAACCTAAGAAAGCACATGAAACATATCTACAAGGGTATATTTAGGCAAATTAGACATCATATCTTCATCATTTTCCTTTTTCTTTTGTTGATTACTTCCTCCTAGCTTCTTTTTCTTATTATCTTCTACAATAGGTTCAACTACCTTTGTAATCACCTTGGTCTTCACCAGTGATGAAGTCACATCTTCTTGAAGCTTTGGGGTTTCATTCTTTTTGGTCCAAACCTTATCATTCTTAACCTCTTTGACTTTTACAACATCCTTTTTGTTGTCAACCTTAATACCTTTTTTTTTGTCCTTTTGTTCTTTAATAAATAGGCCAGCAGGTTTACCCTATTCACCACCCACAATTCTATTTCTCAATTGAAGTGAACTTCTCATTTGAGCAGCCATTTCTTCAGTCAATCTTGTGATCTCTTCTTCTGACGGTCTCCTTAACGACACTGAATCTTCAGCCTGCTCCATATTGCAAGAATTATTATCAAAATCACCTTCCTCATTAGAAAAGACCTATTGATGATACATCTCACTTAGTTTCCTCTTATTATCCACATCAGCTTCCTGTAATTCATCATCAAAGGAACATTCTGCCTCATCAATGTATGATCTGGCCATACACATATCTACATCATCTTGCTCATATTCTAATGTCTGCTCATGAGCATCCTCCTCTATTTCCTTAGCAACAAGCAATTGAGCAACACCACAGTAATTTTGATCATGTGGATGTTCACACACTTCACACCATGGTCTATCTGGTACTATATTCACTGAATGTTTCTACAAGGGGTTTGGCATATGTTGATCATTTTTAGACTTCTAGCTAGGCAAGATTGGTTTTCCATCTTTCCAATTTGTATTATAGGATAATTTTGTAGCCTGAGTGGCTTATCATTTTTATTATAAGGTTTCCTTGCATTTACTATACCCTTCTCTTGCTTAGAAATAGTTTTCTTTATATCTTTTAGAGTATTGTAAACCTTTTCCCACTTTTCATTATCCTTAGGCTTTGCAGCCGGTATCTTCTCAGTCTTATTCTTAGGATTTATTAAAAGTGTAGGTTCTTCTCTCCTACCATACTTCCTAGAAGATCTTTTGTTACTCTCAATATTTATAGCCACCCTAAATTCATCCCTCATAGTCTGAGGGTTCTTATCTCTGAGGAGATATGCCATTTTAGCATCAAAAGCATTGAAAGATGTAGTTAAACAAACATTTTCATAAAGCCTCAAAACCTGAAACAATTTATACATTGTTTTCTGAAATCTTAAATTAAACTCTATCATAGGGTCATTCAATGAATTATTGATGTTATTAAATTCATTTAACATAAAAATAGCATTAGTTTTATCACCATACTACTCCTTGAAACACTTTTCAAACTCATCCCATGAACCATTACTAGCATTAGGTAGACCTCTATATGAATCCCTTGCATCTTCTACCAGAGATTGTACAAACAATTTCATTACAACATCTTCATATTCTACCTAATAATCATTTAGCATATCCAAAAAAGCTTTCAAGTGTTCCTCTGCTATTACAACATTATTGCCAGCAAACTTATTCATCTTTTCTCTCAAGTCACTAGGCATGGGATTTGGATAACCAGGGATACCATAAAACAATAATGGTCTATACCTTTCCAACTGTATAGGTCCTTGTTGAAATAATCCTTCATTCATCTGAGGATCAACACCAGACCCTAAATCTTGTACTCTAGAACCATCCTGATTTGGATTTATAGACCTATTTGCATGAGTCTTCAAGCTAGAATTATTTATGGTGGGGTCTAGATTATTTTTAGGACTGCCCTTTAAAAAATCTTGGTGATTTGATGAGGTTGCAGCTTGTGTAGCCTCATCCATGTTTGACATCTTTATGAAACTTATTTTCCTCTTCATTTCTTCATTTGTAGCCTCAATCTCTGTTCTCTCCAACTCTTCTGCCAGATCCTCACTCTCCGTCCTAGCCTTTTCTAAGGCAGATTCTATTTGAAATGACACAAGTGGTTGGAGATCTTGTTGAGTGGAATGGGGAGTCACCTTCTCTTTTATTTTAATCCCCTCAACCTTTTTTTTTCCCTTATCCATGACAGGCTTAGGGTTGGTATTACTTGGTTGAGACTTATCATGATTTGAGGGTTTTGGGTCGGTAGGTTTGGGTTTTCCCTTAACCTTGCTAGGAGCTCCAGGGTTTCCTTTAGACACAAGTTTTTCTTCCTTATTAGCAACCTTCTATACAACTGAACCCTCAACACTTGGTTTAGGTTCTGCTTGGTTTAGGAGCTTCATTGTGCCAGCAGTCTCATCAACCTATCCCTTTCAATCACAACATCCCTCAACTCTGCTTCTCTTTCTTTTTCTCTTTTCTTCCTGAGCTCAGCTTGCTTTTGGATTTCCTGCCTCAAATAATTAATGTCTCCAAAAACATTGCCAGGGTTAGGAAAAGTCACATCAAAACTTGATGTATCATCTAGGTCTATTAGGTTGACCTCTTCCAGTACATGTTCAAACAATAAAGGGTTTACCCCATTTTCAGCAGGAGGAAGAGGCACATCACTGGTGCATTCTCTATGATGGCTTTGACTTCTACTCCTTCATCTTCTCTTTTTAGCATATTTGATACTAACAATCCCTTTATTCTGACATGTCACATATTATTGAACCGGTGTATCAAATAAAGAATCAAAAAAATTACCATTGTCTGACTCAAAATTTCGAGACACCTCTTCAAGATTCTCAGGGGTAGGGTGTAAAAGCTTACTTGTACCTTGGTGTATAGAGTCTTGTGACATGGGAGCAACATTACTAGATTATGTTCTTTTCTTTATCTAGTCCTTCTTCTTCACTTTGGGAAGTTCACCTTCAAATTTATGTTCCGGATGATTCTTCATGAATGACCTCATGTTCTTCATTCTTCATACTTGTCCAAAAGTTCTTTCCACTTATAATAATCCTTTCAAAATAAAATGTACACTGGTGCAGAGACTTTAGAGTCACCACCCAATTTTCTTGGGAATACCAAATACCTAAAGATACGTGGTGGAGAATGAAAGCCTTTGGAACCTTGTACTGACAACACCCAAAAGTGCTTTATAACATAACTCTTTATGCTTATGAAAATAGAAGAACTGGAAAAACCTAAAACAAAATTATAGGCTCAACCTTCATATCACAGAAATACTATGAAAACTCTATGCAAAATCGACAACCGACACACCAACAAGAAATATTAAAATTAGCTCCTCAATAGAGTCACCATTTTGTTCGTTATTTTTTACAATGTAACTAGGTTTTTCTTCTAATCTACCTATGGAATTGCCAATTCCAATCAAAGGCAACTTGAAGGACCTGGACCAACTGACGAGGACTTTAAAAAGCCTCCTACACTTTAGGCTTTGCAAGACCCGAGAAGGTGATCCCTTAATGTGTTTACAACCTCTACACCATTATTATAAACAACAGTAACAATAGCAGAGAATCTCACTTAATAGCTCAACACGATAGGATAATATCAACTAGAATTGGTTATTCATAGACAATATCAACTATCTGGAGCATGAGATAACTAAACACAATCCATTGTGTAAGATAGTCATTGATTTGTAATTTGTAGCAAGCTCTAGGAAAGGACAAACAAATACTGAACTACACTAATAAGTACAACTTAGATCAGTGACATATATCCATTGTAGGAGTCAAATTCATAAGCATCTAGAGGTTTATAACAGATTTAATACATGACATATAAGATCCCTGACAATATTGCATTACAATTACATCAGTATGCATTTTAACCCAATAATACTTATCAAATCCTTATACAAGACATATCCACCTATAATCCCATTCAAGCATTTTAATTAATTCCTTGAATTAAAGCAAAACTAGAATCATACACACCACAATAGTGAGATGGATAAAACAACCCTTAGCTATTTCATTCAAGGTTTAGATATACATGTACAATGGAGAGACATGAGCTTGAATTTATCATTTCAACTCAAAAGCTAGTACTGTCATACAACATTAAATCCCCATGAACTCGAAACCTATTACAAAGTGACTCAAAAGCTAAATTGATTTTCTCTAAAACCATAGGAATTTACAATTTTCTCTGCAACTTCACGTAGAATTGACCAAAAATTATCTAAATTGCTAACCCATACTTCTAGCCTTAAAATTCTTCTTATAGAAAATGAAGGAGCAAACAAGCATCAGGCCAGAAAGTACACATGTCACTAGCCAAATGAAGCACTTGGTGATATTCCAAAAATTGTTACAATAGCCATCATCCTAGAGAATATTCTTGTTCATCATGTCAGTTGAGGAAAGTTGATGCAACAACAAAAAACCACAAGGAACTCGCGTTGAGAATGCCATCAACACAAAACTAGAACCATTGTAACTGTAACATCTGATCTGCCACCTATTAGTAGTCCATTATTTTTACTCTTTCTCAATCAAATATTCAGTTACCCATTTATGGTATTCTTCATCAGTCATCCAGTAAAAATTTATTACCTCATTCACCTTGACATTATAAGGTGTGTACTTTACCACTACCCGATTTGCATCCCTTTCAAAAGATTCAAAAAATGAGTTGGTGTTAATAATATTATCCATACATCTCACCAGCAAATCATAATCTGAGTCATTACAAATTAATTTAATTTGATCATCGATGACTTCACTTGCTTGATCCTGCCATTGTTGGAGTGACCCGATTTTCCCCTAATCATCAATTATATCAAGTAACAATGTGTTACCCCAATCATTGAAATTCTTCACCAACTCCCTAATCTTCCTACTCAAATCATCTGGTAGGGTCTAAAAACCCTGCAATGACTTAACTAATACTTGAGTAGGCTTTAATGATTAGGGCCTATTATTGGTTTCAAACCTTGAGGCCTTATACATAACATCCAAATCACTGGCCCTAGGGATCCAATATTCAATAAATGGTATCACTACCTCCTTATCTCTATCAATATTCTTTATCGCTTCTAATAGCAAAGAATATAAAGAATGTATAGATAGAAATTTACTATCAACCTTTTCATTTAAATTCCTCAAGACAATAGTAACAATCTCCTTTTTCTTTGAAAGAGATCCCTCCTCACTTACCTTTAATGATGTCTGCAATTCATAAATTCTTTGTAAGAGTTGCTTCTTTGTAGGATCCATAGAGCACTCTGTTTCATCATCAATTTCCTCTTGAGAAGGGGTGAAGGAAGGATTTTGACTGGGAGACCCTGGTGTGGAAACAATTGGAGAAGCAGGTAGCACTAAACTTGCTATGGAAGGTAATGTATTGGTTCCTGGAGCACTTGATGTCTCCCCAATCTGTACCTTTACATTCTTTTGTTGCATCGTGTTGTATTCCTCAATCAAGAGGTTATACTTCTCCATTAGGCTCTTCTTTTCAGTCTCCTCCATTTGAACAATCTTTTGGGTCAATTTAGCCACATTCATAGTCAAATTAGTAGCCTCAGTGGTTGAGGTCTCTGAAGCTCTCTTTATTATTAATACACCTCTAAAATTTGGAGTAATATCAGAAACATATGGTTTTCTCCCTTGTGGGGCCAATGCCAAAATTTCCAAGGTTTCATACTCTTCACTAAAATTAGAGTCTTGAAGTACTGCCTTGACTTCTTCTTCACTAGAGTCTTGCAAGGGATGCTTGGACTATAGAATATCATTAAATGCTACAATGTCTACAATGTCCCATTTAGGCAGAATCAATACACTATCCTGACTCACCAGTTTTCTTCCTTCTTTAGGAGTGATGTTCTTAAATTCTTCCATCAATTCAGCTTTCACCTCCTCATCATTCTCTTGGTTTGACCTGTCAGGTTTCAGTTCTCTTCTTACATTTATCTTGATACTCTTCATATTTCATTCTCCATACCAATTGTAAGAATACAGGAGTTTTAACAAATGTATTGTCATCTAGAAACTTCTTACATGCTTCCATTCTTGCATCTTGTACACTTTTTCCTTTCATATCTAAATCAGGTAAAAACAATTCAGCTAGCCTACAAGGGGAAGGCATACCAACTTGCATGTCTTGATTAGTAACAATAATTTCATCCATCAGATTCTCTTATGGTTGATCAATTCTTTGCCTCTTAGGGCTTGGCTCAGATGGTGGTGATGAGGGACTATCTTCTTGTTATGATTCTAAATCAATGATTTTCATTTCCCCATGCACATTGATTTTTGGACCTAGTTGTGAAGGAAACTTCATAATTTTCTCTTCTTTTTAGCCTCCTCCCTTTCAATAATCTTTTGGATCAATTTAGCCACATTCACAATCAAATTAGTAGCCTCGGTGGTTGAGGTCTCTGAAGCTCTCTTTATTATTAATACTCCTCTAAAATTTGGATTAATATCAGAAACATCTAGTTTTCTCCCTTGTGGGGCCAATGCCCAAATTGCCAAGGTTTCATACTCTTCACTAAAATCAGAGTCTTGAAGTACTGCCTTGACTTCTTCTTCACTAGAGTCTTGCAAGGGATGCTTGGACTATAGAATAGCATTAAATGCTACAACATCTGCAATGTCCCATTCAGTCATAATCAATACACTAGCTTGACTCACCAGTTTTGTTCCTTCTTCAGGAGTGATGTTCTTAAATTCTTCCATCAATTCAGCTTTCACCTCTTCATTATTCTCCTAGTCTGACCTATTAGGTCTTAGTTCTCTTCTCTTCTTACATTTATCTTGATACTCTTCATATTTCATCCTCCATACCAATTGTAAGAATACATGAGTTTTTACAAATGTATTGTCATCTAGAAACTCCTTACATGATTCCATTCTTGCATCTTATACACTTTTTCCTTTCATATCTAAATAAGATAAAACCAATTCAGCTGGCCTAAGAGGGGAAGGCATACCAACTTGCATGTCTTGATCAGTAACAATAATTTCATCCATCAGATTCTCCTATGGTTGTTGAATTATTTTGCCTCTTAGGGCTTGGCTCAGATGGTGGTGATGAGGGACTGTCTTCTGGTGATGATTCTAAATCAATGATTTTGATTACCCCAAGCACTTTAAATTTTGGACCTAGTTGTTGATCTGGGGGACAATTTTTTAGTAAAAATTGAAGTGTTCCCAATACTCCAGATTTTAGCTTCATCAGAAAGAGAACGACGTCCTGGTTCCAACGCAACTTGAACGGGTCGAAAAGGACTCCATTTGTGCAAGTTACGGCCAGTCAAACTTCCAGTCAGGGGCGTCCAGAAGGTGAAAAAAATAATCATCTCAGAAATCGACAGAATCGGCATCATCACGAAGAGCTCATCGAGATGATTCCGACGGCATTCGTTTCGTCAAAATCCGACATCGTATGTTCGAGATAGAAGCAGTCAAAACTCAGTCAACTTAGAGGGTACTGATGATGACGTCAACATGCTGACGTGTCAGTCCGTACAGTACGAAATCAAATGAACGAATTTCAACTCGACACATGGCATATGAGTCATCTGTACGGACCAATCATTGGTTGACATGAGTCATCTGTACTCGGACGTGGCAGTATAGGTGGCACCCAGTCAGCGACACGTCATCGGATGAGTCAACAGTTTTGGCGAATCAGGACCCGACATGTGTCATCCTCGTCAGCATACGAGAGGCTTCGTCAGCGTACCCGTCGGCTCTGTCAGCGAATGAAATGAAGACACGTGTCCGTCCGTCGGCATTGGGATTTGTTTTAATAGTTTGCTAAAAAGGGTTGAACGGGTTTGAACCCGTAACCACCGGCGAAACGACCGTGTTGTCTACCGTTGCGCCCGCAGGACTCCCTCAATAATGTATGGTAAGCGGTTGTTCTTATTGTTTAAAATCTGTGGTTTTAATAGTCTTAAACGAGGTCGGGCGGTGTTGAACTCACCGACTTCCATCCAACCAAAAGGGAATGTCAATCGCTGTAACGGACACGCTGCGCCTTCTAAATTTATATAGATGAGGACGTTTGTTGTTATTCTATTGGCCGAGCCTTAACCAAAAGGCTTTTTAGGCCATAACAAACAAGATATGCCTTATCACCCCAAACCAGAAGATTACAAAGAACAAAATTATCAGGGTACGGGTTGTTTTGGGAAGATATGCATTTATTTTGTTTGTTAAGCCATATTAGGCAAGTTTCTTGTATAAAAGGAGGGGGGTAGGCTTTGATTTTGACAAGTCCAGGTGGAGATAGCGAGAGAATGCTCGAGAGTTCTTGAAGACGTTTCTGCATATCAGGGTACTGTCATGCTGCTGAATGCTTGAAGGAGATAGTCTTGAAGCCATTGTAATTGAATTTGGAGCTAATCGGATCGGTCCTCCATTGGAGAGGGACCCGGAGACGTAGTCCTTAGGGATCTAACCTCGCCATCTGGTTTCGTCTCTATTCTTCTCTCTCTTTCTTCTCAGCCTTTATCTTGCAGATGATGAATTGGTGCTATGTTCATTTATTCATTTGAGCATTTAATTATGTAATCATTTATGTTAAGCGTTGTAATAATTGATCTTTTACGTTACGCATTCTATAAGCAATTAGTCCTAGATCCTATATAGATCAAGTTGGTATCAGAGCTTTGTGTGTGGCTAGTATTGCAGAATTTGAATGCTAACGAGATCTAGGTTGCAACGAGGTGAAGGAGAACTTGAAGAATACAATCCAGAGATCAGAAGACGAAGAGCTAATCAACCGTCACAGATGGAAGCAAAAGAAGGTGGACAAAGTTTAGAGCTTAGTGTCAAGGATTTCTAGAAGCTATTTCTTGACATGAAGGCAATGGTGGACGAACTTTATGCAGAAAAGAAGAAGCATGAAAAGGGAGGTTCTTCAAAGCACAAGAAGCAAGAAGATCAGAAAGACACAGAGGAGAAAGCTCCAAAAACTCCTTCTCCTCCTTCTTCTCCCTCTTCTTCTCCTCCCCCTTCTTCTCCTCCTTCTCCTTCTCCTTCTTCTAATGTAAATCCATTTAAGCAAGTCTAAGCCTGCACTGCTTGATGTAAAATTTGAGTTACCAAATACCTGTGGGAGTTAAATGTCAGAAGTTAGGACGATTGGGTCCAACAAGTAGAAGTATAATCAGAGGATTCAAGGCCTAGTAGAAGATGCTTCTAGGATTCAATTAGCAACTCTCCGGGTTGGGAGGTACAGCTCTCACTGTGGGAGAGTAAAACTGCGGAAGAAATTGTTCGCCATGGTCAAGGGTTAACATGTCTTGATGGAGTTTTGTTGCCCCTTAGGAAACAATTCTACCTCTTTTAGGTTACATGCAACAAATAACCATGAATTGGCAAACCTTTAGGCAAGGTAAGGGGCACCGGTCTCAGAGTATCGATGAGTTTAGGAAACTGCCATTGCTCTAAATACCCTTGTATACCTAAGACACACACATTTTTAAGTATATTGGTGGTTTACATTCTTACCTTAGGTACACTATTTTGATGTTGAGTCCCAACAATCTAGACGAGTGTCCTGCTCAAGCTACTCATTTAGAGTCAAGGGGTAAGAATACTTTTAGTGATAACTTTTCCAAGAAGCCATCTGTCTGGAGGGTAAGTCTAAAGCAAGTATAAAGGCAAAGGGAAGAAGATACCATGCCTCGTAAAGAGGGTGAGAAACCCACATGCTCCCTTTGCAAGAAAGAGGGGCATGATGATTCGAGATGTTGGAAGCTTCATCCTGAGTTGAGGCCGAAAAGATATGGAGGTAATAAAGGCAAGCAGAAGACTACTGCAGTGATTCAACAAGATCTTGGTTCGTAATCTCGAGATGAGTTAAAGATTGTTGCTACTATAGAATCCAAGGTAAAGGGAAAGGTATATCTCTCCCTAACTGATGCAAGTTTTTCTAATGCTGCAAGTACAAGTAAGTAAAGAATCTTCTCCTAAGGTTGATAAGCAAAGAAATGAATACTGTTTCACATTCGTGTTGTAACAAAACATACCAAGATTGATACTGTTGACATACAGTTCACAAGTCAATTTAATATCTAAAGAAGTTGTAAAGAAACTTAATTTGGCTACAACACCTCATCTAAAACCATATCCACTCGGATGGGTTTGCAATGATGCACAATGAAAAGTAACTAAACAGTGTAAATTGAGATTTGCTATCACTGCAAACTTTGCTGATGAGGTAGAAGTAGATGTAGTTCCTTTGGATATTTGTGGGCTTGTGTTGGGAAGTCCTTATCTTTATGATAGGAAAGCAATATTTTATAGGGGGGAGAATAAGTATCATCTTTTTGAGGATGGGATAGAATACATTGTATGTGCACATAAGGTGAAGACTAATCTTTCACTAGTTAATGCTAGTCAAATGAAAAGATTGGTCAACTCAAGTAAGAAATTTGTATTAATGATTGTAAAATCCAAAGAAGATGATAAATCCTGAGGTATAATACCAAACTTTGAAAGATCATGCAAGTCATGTAAAGAAAGTCTTTGATGTATTGAGAAAAGAAAAACTCTATGTAAAGATGTCTAAATGCTAATTTGCTAAGACATCCTTAGTGTAATTTAGGCTATGTCAGAGGGGAGTGGTCATCAATTGAAAGTAGACTCGCTAAGGTCGGGTTATATTGTAAAATGGCCTAAGCCAAGTACACAGCCACAGAGGTCAAGCTTCTAGGTGCAACAAGATCGGAGAAAATTCTATTGCAAACTTCTCTTTATAGCATCACCATCACATGCATTAACCAAGCATAAAGGCAACTTTTCAGTGGGGAGGTCCACAACAGAAGGCTTTCGACACTTTGAAGGGAAAGTTGAGCACCGCACCAGTTTTGGCCTTACCAGATCTACATCAACCATTTGAGATCGAGATAGATGCGAGTGGATTTGCCATGGGAGCAAAGATCATGCAAGGAGGTAAACCAAATTGTTACCACTGAGCAGTAAGTAACTATCCCACATATGATAAAGAACTCCATGCTTTAGTTCAGAGTGTTAAAAAATGGAAACATTACATAATGGGGAAAGAAACTGTAATCCACACTGATCACCAACCACTTCAGATTTGCACTCACAAACTAAACCGCACAAAGTAGGCACTTTCGGTGGATGGGTTTTTTACAACAGTTTCATTTGGTTATTAAGTATAAGAAAGGAACCCATAACAAAGTAGCAGATATGCTCTCTAGACCTCCTATGATGAATGCTTTGATAATCCTTCAGAATAGTTCTATGGTTCATGAAAGTTTTCAGGAACAATATGCTAATGATGAGAACTTTAAGGATATCTATGCTGCTTTAATGAATGGTAAACATGTAGAAGAGAAAGATTATTATGTGCAGGATAAACTATTATATCACTTGGGTAAATTATGTATTCCAAAAGATGAACAAGCACAAGTTATCAGAGAAGCACATACCTCATTGATTGTAGGACACTTTGGGGTGAACAAAACATTGACTCTGCTACAGAAGTATTGTTATTGGCCTCATATGCAAGAAACTGTAACTAAGTATATTAGAGGTTGTGTTATGTGTGCAACTAGTAAGCCTAGTAACAGGAAATTGGGCTTGTACACATCTCTACCTGTACCTTCTCGTCCATGGGAAAGTGTGTCAATGGACTTTGTTGGAGGGTTACCTATGTCTAGGAAGGGTCATGATTACTTGTATGCAGTAGTTGATCGGTTCAGAAAAATGTGTATCTTAATGCCATGTAAAAAGCAAGTCACTGCTGAACCGACAGCTCATTTGTACTTTCAATTTGTATGGGTTCATTTTGGGTTACCTACTTCTATTGTATCGGATCGAGATTCTTGATTTTTGGAGGAATTTTGGTCAACTTTGTGGGGACTCATGGACACTAGACTGAAGAAGAGTACAGCCTTCCATCCACAGACTGACGGACAGACAGAGGTTGTAAACATGACAGTTGTGCATCTACTCAGAGGTTACTGCAGTAAGCATCATAAGTTGTGGGATGAGAGTCTTCATTATGTGCAGCATGCCTACAACCATGCAGCACACTCTTCTACTAAAAGGTCTCCTTTTGAGACATGCTTTGGTTATGTGCCCAAGACACCGATGGATTTTGCTTTTGGGAAAGATGATGTTGAAGATGGACGCCAAGATGCAGAGAAGGCTTTGAAGTTCATCCAGAAAGTCCAAGCAATTCATCAGGCAGTGGAAGCACGGTTGGAACAGAGCCAAGCAAAATACAAGGTTCGCCATGACAAGCACGCACTGATCATCATTTTCAGGTTGGAGACAGAATTTGGTTACATATCAGCAAGGAAAGGATGCAAGGTGAAGGTAAAAAGCTTAAGCCAATTAGGTATGGTCCTTTTGAGATCCTTGAGAAGATTGGTACCAATGCCTTCCGCCTCAATCTTCCTCCATACATGCATATTTACTCGGTTGTCAATGTTGAGAATTTGAAACTGTATGAGCCTCCAATGATCCTAGATGAAGTCGCAGACATTCAAGTTCCATCAGTTGATGACCTTTCTCCAGAGTACATGTTAGAGTTGCTAGAAGATGTTATTCTCGACAGGAATGTCAGAACTTCACGAAGAGGAAATGTTGAGTACCTCAGAGTGGGCCTGAAGGGGATGCATCCAAGCAAAGCAAGATGGATGGAGATTGGTAAAGTGAGGGAACTTTACCCTCACTTACTTTCCAAGTAATCAAGCTTTCGGAGGTCCTAAAGCTCTCCAGTGGGGAGGCCTGATCCGGGGGATAATTTTTCAGTAAAAATTGAAGTGTTCCCAATACTCTAGATTTTAGCTTCATCAGAAAGAGAATGACGTCCTGGTTCCAACGCAACTTGAACGGGTCGAAAAGGACTCCGTTTGTGCAAGTTACGGCCAGTCAAACTTCCAGTCAGGGGCGTCCAGAAGGTGAAAAAAATAATCATCTCAGAAATCGACAGAATTGGCGTCATCGCGAAGAGCTCATCGAGACGATTCTGACGGCGTTCGTTTCGTCGAAATCCGACATCGTATGTTCAAGATAGAAGCAGTCAAAACTCAGTCAACTTAGAGGGTACTGATGATGACGTCAGCATGCTGACGTGTCAATCCGTACAGTACGGAATCAAATGAACGAATTTCAACTCAACACGTGGCATATGAGTCATCTGTACGGACCAATCATTGGTTGACATGTGTCCATCCGTACCGGTGACGTGGCATCCGTACTCGGATGTGGCAGTATAGGTGGCACCCAGTCAGCGACACGTCATCGGATGAGTCAGCAGTTTTGGCAAATTAGGACCCGACGCGTGTCATCCTCGTCAGCGTACGAGAGGCTTCGTCAGCGTACCCGTCGGCTTTGTCAGCGAATGAAATGAAGACACGTGTCTGTCCGTCGGCGTTGGGATTTGTTTTAATAGTTTGCTAAAAAGGGTTGAACGGGTTTGAACCCGTAACCACCGGCGAAAAGGCCGTGTGGTCTACCGTTGCGCCCGCAGGACTCCCTCAATAATGTATGGTAAGCGGTTGTTCTTATTGTTTAAAATCTATGGTTTTACAAACGAAATGGAGGCCGGCGGGTTGGAACCGCCGACCTCCATCCAACCAAAAGGAATGCTGACCGTTGCACCACGCGTGCCTTCTAAATTTATAGATGAGGACGGTTTATTTTGTTGTTATTCTATTGGCCGAGCCTTAACCAAAAGGCTTTTTAGGCCATAACAAACAAGATATGTCTTATCCACCCGAACCAGAAGATTACAAAGGACAAAAT
This sequence comes from Sequoia sempervirens, assembly GCA_007258455.2. Lineage (NCBI taxonomy): Eukaryota > Viridiplantae > Streptophyta > Pinopsida > Cupressales > Cupressaceae > Sequoia > Sequoia sempervirens. Next base: position 200,597,034 of record VDFB02281492.1, read on the forward strand.
TGTCAGGGTACGGGTTGTTTTGGGAAGATATGCATTTATTTTGTTTGTTAAGCCATATTAGGAAAATTTCTTGTATAAAAGGAGGGGGGTAGGCTTTGATTTGACAAGTCCAGGTGGAGATAGCGAGAGAATGCTCGAGAGTTCTTGAAGATGTTTCTGCATATCAGAGTACTGTCATGCTGCTGAATGCTTGAAGGAGATAGTCTTGAAGCCATTGTAATTGAATTTGGAGCTAATCGGATCGGTCCTCCATTTGAGAGGGACCCGGAGACGTAGTCCTTAGGGATGAACTCCGTTATCAATTGGTTTCGTCTCTCTATTCTTCTCTCTTTTCTTTCTCAGTTTATCTTGGCATTTATTTAATTATGCTCTGTTCATTTATTTCATTTGAGCATTTAAATTTATAATCAATTAAGTTAAACGTTGTAATAATCGATCTTTTACGTTACGCATTCTGTAAGCAATTAGTCCTAGATCCTATATAGATCAAGTTGGTATCAGAGCTGTGTGTGTGGCTTGTATTGCAATTTGAATGCTAACGAGATCCAGGTTGCAACGAGGCGAAGGAGAACTTGAAGAATACAATCCAGAAATTGGAAGACGAAGAGTTAATCAATCGTCACAGATGGAAGCGAAGGAAGGTGGACAAAGTTCAGAGCTTAGTGTCAAGGATTTCCAGAAACTATTTCTTGACATGAAGGTAATGGTGGATGAACTGTATGCAGAAAATAAGAAGCATGAAAAGGGAGGTTCTTCAAAGCACAAGAAGCAGGAAGATCAGAAAGACATAGAGGGGAAAGCTCCAAAAACTCCTTCTCCTCCATCTTCTCCCTCCTCTTCTTCTTCCCCTTCTTCTCCTTCTCCTTCTCCTTCTTCTAATGTAAATCCATTTAAGAGCAAGTCTAAGCCTGTAATTAAGCTTGATGTAAAATTTGAGTTACCTAAATACTGTGGGGAGTTAAATGCTGAGAAGTTAGACGATTGGGTCGAACAAGTAGAAGTATACTGTAGGATTCAAGGCCTAGTAGAAGATGCTTCTAGGATTCAATTAGCAACTCTCCGGTTGGGAGGTACAGCTCTCACCTGGTGGGAGAGTAAAACTCGTGAAGAAATTGCTCGCCATGGTCAAGTTAACATGTCTTGGATGGAGTTTGTTGCTGCCCTTAGGAAACAATTCTACCCTTTAGGTTACATGCAACAGTTAACCATGAATTGGCAAACCTTTAGGCAAGGTAAGGGGCAGTCTGTCCAGGAGTATACTCATGAGTTTAGGAAACGGGCCATTGCTCTAAATGTTCCCTTGTATACCCAAGACACATTACTTAAGTATATTGGTGGTTACATTCTTACCTTAGGCACACTATTTTGATGTTGAGTCCCAACAATCTAGACGAGGTGTCTGTTCAAGCTACTCATTTAGAGTCTAGGGGTAAGAATACTTTTAGTGATAACTTTTCCAAGAAGCCATCTAAGTTCGAGGGTAAGTCTAAAGGGAAAGAAAAAGACAAAGATAAAGGCAAAGGGAAGAAAACAGCTACAGCTAAGAAAGAGGGTGAGAAACCTACATGCTCCCATTGCAAGAAAGAGGGGCATGATGATTCGAGATGTTGGAAGCTTCATCCTGAGTTGAGGCCGAAAAGATATGGAGGTAATAAAGGCAAGAAGACTACTGCAGTGATTCAACAAGATCTTGGTTCAGACTCCGGAGATGAGTCAAAGATTGTTGCTACCGGAATCCAAGGTAAAGGGAAAGGTATATCTCTCTCATCTGATGCAAGTTTTTCTAATGCCAGTGCAAGTACAAGTAAAGAATCTTCTCCTAAGGTTGATAAGCAAAGAAATGAATTGTTTCACATTCGTGTTGTAACAAAACACACTAAGATTGATACTCTGTTTGATACGGGTTCACAAGTCAACTTAATATCTGAAGAAGTTGTAAAGAAACTTAATTTGGCTACAACACCTCATCCAAAACCATATCCACTTGGATGGGTT
>VDFB02281492.1:200599128-200648749 GCA_007258455.2 Sequoia sempervirens
TTTCAACTCGACACGTGGCATATGAGTCATCTGTACGGACCAATCATTGGTTGACATGTGTCCATCCGTACCGGTGACGTGGCATCCGTACTCGGACGTGGCAGTATAGGTGGCACCCAGTCAGCGACACGTCATCGGATGAGTCAACAGTTTTGGCGAATCAGGACCCAACACGTGTCATCCTCGTCAGCGTATGAGAGGCTAAGTCAGCGTACCCGTCGGCTCTGTCAGCGAATGAAATGAAGACACGTGTCCATTCGTCGGCGTTGGGATTTGTTTTAATAGTTTGCTAAAAAGGGTTGAACGGGTTTGAACCCGTAACCACCGGCGAAACGACTGTGTGGTCTACCGTTGCACCCGCAGGACTCCCTCAATAATGTATGGTAAGCGGTTGTTCTTATTGTTTAAAATCTGTGGTTTTACAAACGAAACGGAGGCCGGCGGGTTGGAACCGCCGACCTCCATCCAACCAAAAGGAATGTTGACCGTTGCACCACGCGTGCCTTCTAAATTTATAGATGAGGACGGTTTATTTTGTTGTTATTCTATTGGCCGAGCCTTAACCAAAAGGCTTTTTAGGCCATAACAAACAAGATATGTCTTATCCACCCGAACCAGAAGATTACAAAGGACAAAATTGTCAGGGTACGGGTTGTTTTGGGAAGATATGCATTTATTTTGTTTGTTAAGCCATATTAGGAAAATTTCTTGTATAAAAGGAGGGGGGTAGGCTTTGATTTGACAAGTCCAGGTGGAGATAGCGAGAGAATGCTCGAGAGTTCTTGAAGATGTTTCTGCATATCAGAGTACTGTCATGCTGCTGAATGCTTGAAGGAGATAGTCTTGAAGCCATTGTAATTGAATTTGGAGCTAATCGGATCGGTCCTCCATTGGAGAGGGACCCGGAGACGTAGTCCTTAGGGACGAACTCCATTATCAATTGGTTTCGTCTCTCTATTCTTCTCTCTTTTCTTTCTCAGTTTATCTTGGCATTTATTTAATTATGCTATGTTCATTTATTTCATTTGAGCATTTAAATTTATAATCAATTAAGTTAAACATTGTAATAATCGATCTTTTACGTTACGCATTCTGTAAGCAATTAGTCCTAGATCCTATATAGATCAAGTTGGTATCAGAGCTGTGTGTGTGGCTTGTATTGCAATTTGAATGCTAACGAGATCTAGGTTGCAACGAGGCGAAGGAGAACTTGAAGAATACAATCCAGAAATTGGAAGACGAAGAGTTAATCAATCGTCACAGATGGAAGCGAAAGAAGGTGGACAAAGTTTAGAGCTTAGTGTCAAGGATTTCCAGAAACTATTTCTTGACATGAATGCAATGGTGGACAAACTGTATGCAGAAAAGAAGAAGCATGAAAAGGGAGGTTCTTCAAAGCACAAGAAGCAGGAAGATCAGAAAGACACAGAGGGGAAAGCTCCAAAAACTCCTTCTCCTCCATCTTCTCCCTCCTCTTCTTCTTCCCCTTCTTCTCCTTCTCCTTCTCCTTCTTCTAATGTAAATCCATTTAAGAGAAAGTCTAAGCCTGTAATTAAGCTTGATGTAAAATTTGAGTTACCTAAATACTGTGGGGAGTTAAATGCTGAGAAGTTAGACGATTGGGTCGAACAAGTAGAAGTATACTGTAGGATTCAAGGCCTAGTAGAAGATGCTTCTAGGATTAAATTAGCAACTCTCCGGTTGGGAGGTACAACTCTCACTTGGTGGGAGAGTAAAACTCATGAAGAAATTGCTCGCCATGGTCAAGTTAACATGTCTTGGATGGAGTTTGTTGCTGCCCTTAGGAAACAATTCTACCCTTTAGGTTACATGCAACAGTTAACCATGAATTGGAAAACCTTTAGGCAAGGTAAGGGGCAGTCTATCCAGGAGTATACGCATGAGTTTAGGAAATGGGCCATTGCTCTAAATGTTCCCTTGTATACCCAAGACACATTACTTAAGTATATTGGTGGTTTACATTCTTACCTTAGGCACACTATTTTGATGTTGAGTCCCAACAATCTAGACGAGGTGTCTGTTCAAGCTACTCATTTAGAGTCAAGAGGTAAGAATACTTTTAGTGATAACTTTTCCAAGAAGCCATCTAAGTTCGAGGGTAAGTCTAAAGGGAAAGATAAAGGCAAAGGGAAGAAGACAGCTACAGCTCAGAAAGAGGGTGAGAAACCCACATGTTCCCATTGCAAGAAAGAGAGGCATGATGATTCGAGATGTTGGAAGCTTCATCCTGAGTTGAGGCCGAAAAGATATGGAGGTGATAAAGGCAAGCATAAGACTACTGTAGTGATTCAACAAGATCTTGGTTCAGACTCCGGAGATGAGTCAAAGATTGTTGCTACCGGAATCCAAGGTAAAGGGAAAGGTATATCTCTCTCATCTGATGCAAGTTTTTCTAATGCCAGTGCAAGTACAAGTAAAGAATCTTCTCCTAAGGTTGATAAGCAAAGAAATGAATTGTTTCACATTCGTGTTGTAACAAAACACACTAAGATTGATACTCTGTTTGATACGGGTTCACAAGTCAACTTAATATCTGAAGAAGTTGTAAAGAAACTTAATTTGACTACAACACCTCATCAGAAACCATATCCACTCGGATGGGTTTGCAATGATGCTCAACTACAAGTAACTAAACAGTGTAAATTGAGATTTGCTATCACTGCAAACTTTGTAGATGAGGTAGAAGTAGATGTAGTTCCTTTGGATATTTGTGGGCTTGTGTTGGGAAGTCCTTATCTTTATGACAGAAAAGCAATCTTTTATAGGGGGGAGAATAAGTATCATCTTTTTAAAGATGGGGTAGAATACATTGTACGGGCACATAAAGTGAAGACTAATCTTACTTTAGTTAATGCTGGTCAAATGAAGAGGTTGGTCAACTCAAGTAAAAACTTTGTATTGATGCTTGCCAAAGCCAAAGAAGATGATAAATCGAGGTATCTGATCGAACTGAAAACATCATGTATGTCATGTAAAGAATTTTTTTGATGTTTTGAGAAAAGAAAAACTCTATGTAAAGATGTCTAAGTGTGAATTTGCAAAGAAATCTCTAGTGTACTTAAGGCTATGTCGTAGGGAATGGTCAATTGAAAGTAGATCGTGCGAATGTCGAAGCTATTGTAAATTGGCCTAAGCCAAATCTCTGAGTCGAGGAAGGTCAGAAGTTTCTTAGGTGCAGTTCAGTACTGGAGAAAGTTTATTGCAAACTTCTCTTTTATAGCATCACCATTACATGCATTAACCAGTACAAAGGCAACTTTTCAGTGGGGAGGTCCACAGCAGAAGGCTTTCGACACTTTGAAGGGAAAGTTGAGCACCGCACCAGTTTTGGCCTTACCAGATCTACATCAACCATTTGAGATCGAGACAGATGCGAGTGGATTTGCCATGGGAGCAGTACTCATGCAAGGAGGTAAACCAGTTTGCTACCACTCTGAAACTTTTTCAGGAGCAGTAAGTAACTATCCCACTTATGATAAAGAACTCAATGCTTTAGTTCAGAGTGTTAAAAAATGGAAACATTACATAATGGGGAAAGAAACTGTAATCCACACTGATCACTAGCCACTTCATTATTTGCACTCACAAACTAAACTGCAACAAAGTAGGCACTTTCGGTGGATGGGTTTTCTACAACAGTTTCATTTGGTTATTAAGTATAAGAAAGGAACCCATAACAAAGTAGCAGACATGCTCTCTAGACCTCCTATGATGAATGCTTTGATAATCCTTCAGAATAGTTCTATGGTTCATGAAATTTTTTAGGAAAAATATGCTAATGATGAGAACTTTAAGGATATCTATGCTGCTTTAATGAATGGTAAACATGTAGAAGAGAAAGATTATTATGTGCAGGATAAACTATTATATCACTTGGGTAAATTATGTATTCCAAAAGATGAACAAGCACAAGTTATCAGAGAAGCACATACCTCATTGATTGTAGGACACTTTGGGGTGAACAAAACATTGACTCTGCTACAGAAGTATTGTTATTGGCCTCATATGCAAGAAACTGTAACTAAGTATATTAGAGGTTGTGTTATGTGTGCAACTAGTAAGCCTAGTAACAGGAAATTGGGCTTGTACACATCTCTACCTGTACCTTCTCGTCCACGGGAAAGTGTGTCAATGGACTTTGTTGGAGGGTTACCTATGTCTAGGAAGGGTCATGATTACTTGTATGTAGTAGTTGATCGGTTCAGCAAAATGTGTATCTTAATGCCATGTAAAAAGCAAGTCACTGCTGAACTGACAGCTCATTTGTACTTTCAATTTGTATGGGTTCATTTTGGGTTACCTACTTCTATTGTATCGGATCGAGATTCTTGATTTTTGGGGGAATTTTGGTCAACTTTGTGGGGACTCATGGACACCAGACTGAAGAAGAGTACAGCCTTCCATCCGCAGACTGACGGACAGACAGAGGTTGTAAATAGGATAGTTGTGCGTCTACTCAGAGGTTACTGCAGTAAGCATCCTAAGTTGTGGGATGAGAGTCTTCATTATGTGCAGCATGCCTACAACCATGCAGCACACTCTTCTACTAAAAGGTCTCCTTTTGAGACATGCTTTGGTTATGTGCCCAAGACACCGATGGATTTTTCTTTTGGGAAAGATGATGTTGAAGATGGACGCCATGATGCAGAGAAGGCTTTGAAGTTCATCCAGAAAGTCCAAGCAATTCATCAGGTAGTGGAAGCACGGTTGGAACAGAGCCAAGCAAAATACAAGGTTCGCCATGACAAGCATCGCATTGATCATCATTTTCAAGTTGGAGACAGAGTTTGGTTACATATCAGCAAGGAAAGGATGCAAGGTGAAGGTAAAAAGCTTAAGCCAATTAGGTATGGTCCTTTTGAGATCCTTGAGAAGATTGGTACTAATGCCTTCCGCCTCAATCTTCCTCCATACATGCATATTTACTCGGTTGTCAATGTTGAGAATTTGAAACTGTATGAGCCTCTAATGATCCTAGATGAAGTCTCAGACATTCAAGTTCCATTAGTTGATGACCTTTCTCCAGAGTACATGTCAGAGTTGCCAGAAGATGTTATTCTCGACAGGAATGTCAGAACTTCACGAAGAGGAGATGTTGAGTACCTCAGAGTGGGCCTGAAGGCGATGCATCCAAGCAAAGCAAGATGGATGGAGATTGGTAAAGTGAGGGAACTTTACCCTCACTTACTTTCCAAGTAATCAAGCTTTCGGAGGTCCTAAAGCTCTCCAGTGGGGAGGCCTGATCCGGGGGACAATTTTTTAGTAAAAATTGAAGTGTTCCCAATACTCCATATTTTAGCTTCATCAGAAAGAGAACGACGTCTTGGTTCCAACGCAACTTGAACGGGTCGAAAAGGACTCCGTTTGTGCAAGTTACGGCCAGTCAAACTTCCAGTCAGGGGCATCCAGAAGGTGAAAAAAATAATCATCTCAGAAATCGACGGAATCGGCGTCATCACGAAGAGCTCATCGAGACGATTCTAACGGCGTTCGTTTGGTCGAAATCCGACATCGTATGTTCGAGATAGAAGCAGTCAAAACTCAGTCAACTTAGAGGGTACTGATGACATCAGCATGCTGACGTGTCAGTCCGTACAGTACGGAATCAAATGAACGAATTTCAACTCGACACGTGGCATATGAGTCATCTATACGGACCAATCATTGGTTGACATGTGTCCATCCGTACTGGTGACGTGGCATCTGTACTCGGACGTGGCAGTATAGGTGGCACCCAGTCAGCGACACGTCATCGGATGAGTCAGCAGTTTTGGCGAATCAGGACCCGACACGTGTCATCCTCGTCAGCGTACGAGAGGCTTCGTCAGCGTACCCATCGGCTCTGTCAGCGAATGAAATGAAGACACGTGTCCATCCGTCGGCGTTGGGATTTGTTTTAATAGTTTGCTAAAAAGGGTTGAACGGGTTTGAACCCGTAACCACCGGCGAAACGGCCGTGTGGTCTACCGTTGCGCCCGCAGGACTCCCTCAATAATGTATGGTAAGCGGTTGTTCTTATTGTTTAAAATCTGTGGTTTTACAAACGAAACGGAGGCCGGCGGGTTGGAACCGCCGACCTCCATCCAACCAAAAGGAATGCTGACTGTTGCACCACGCGTGCCTTCTAAATTTATAGATGAGGACGGTTTATTTTGTTGTTATTCTATTGGTCGAGCCTTAACCAAAATGCTTTTTAGGCCATAACAAACAAGATATGTCTTATCCACCCGAACCAGAAGATTACAAAGGACAAAATTGTCAGGGTACGGGTTGTTTTGGGAAGATATGCATTTATTTTGTTTGTTAAGCCATATTAGGCAAATTTCTTGTATAAAAGGAGGGGGGTAGGCTTTGATTTGACAAGTCCAGGTGGAGATAGCGAGAGAATGCTCGAGAGTTCTTGAAGATGTTTCTGCATATCAGAGTACTGTCATGCTGCTGAATGCTTGAAGGAGATAGTCTTGAAGCCATTGTAATTGAATTTGGAGCTAATCGGATCGGTCCTCCATTGGAGAGGGACCCGGAGACATAGTCCTTAGGGACGAACTCCGTTATCAATTGGTTTCGTCTCTCTATTCTTCTCTCTTTTCTTTCTCAGTTTATCTTGGCATTTATTTAATTATGCTATGTTCATTTATTTCATTTGAGCATTTAAATTTATAATCAATTAAGTTAAACATTGTAATAATCGATCTTTTACGTTACGCATTCTGTAAGCAATTAGTCCTAGATCCTATATAGATCAGTTGTGAAGGAAACTTCATAATTTTCTTTCCTTTTATGTCCACTTCTTCCCCATCATTGTTGCTATCCTTTTTCCTTTTGTAAATGGGCCAGCTTTCAATAGGGTTGTAAGTTGGCCTTGTTTCAATTGGTCTGGCACCTTGTTCTTGTACACTCAGACTCAGTTCCAAGTTTACCTTTCTGGTTCTCAAAGTGCCCATAATCTCTTTGAAGTTCTCCATCAAAAAATCAATTTTCTTCTAGTATGGACTGAACTCCAATAATGGATCATACTTGGGATCCATTTTGTGCACAATATCTAATAGCTTATCATAAGCTATCCATTTCTCCTTGTTCAAATACTACTTATTTAGATCAAACTCATTTCAAATCAGGTCCTTAGGGATGTTGAAATTATGCACAAACTTGCCAACTTTTATTCTTTGTATGAAAAGAGCAAAGAAGCCCTTAGGATCACGTTGCCACTTTGGACCACACCTCAAATTGTAATCATCAATAAATTTATCAAAATGCACCCAGCCTCCCTTTGAAATTGCAAAATCAGAAACCACTATATAATCAGGGAAAAATATTCCCATACCCCTCCTAGTGAGGTTGTCCTCATGAATACAACCTATTTTCCACATAACTTCTACAAACCCCACTCTTGGTGGAACATTCTATGGAAAAATATGGGGGGTTTCTTTAAAACTATATACTCTAAAGACAATACTGACTGGGTATGGGATAATGTCACCCCAGTTATGGTAAACCTTCAATTTTGGCTTCCTCCCCTTTGGCTTGAGGAAATTATGTATTTCCTCAGGGATCCTAGGTACGTTCACCATTAGTCTAGTCCTCAATCTGGAAGCAAAGTAGTTATCAAATTGCACATAACTGGTGCTTTCCTTATTACAAGATAAATCTACATCCCATATATGTATTGTCAATCTTTCTCCATCAATTGATTGCCTTAATTTATCCTCTGAGAGATGAAGTCAACATTCTTGAACAAGAACATATGCATTAGCATAGAATACCAAAAGAATTGAGTGTTGGTATCATTTTTCTGCAACTATGACAACCCTTCATGTATCCTCTCAGCCAAGAAAGGGGAAAAATCATAGGTCAGAGAGAAGTTAGGGTGTTGTATTTGCACCCCCATGAACATATAAGCAATGGGAATCACTGCACCAGGACTAAAAAACAAAATCTAACACAATGAATATAAAGTGGCCAGGAAATGATTTGCAAAATAATTTAATCTAAAAGGTTCCTAGTCACTGGGGCTGATATGAAATCTTGAACCTCCTGCCCTAGCGAAATGAGGTGGAAGAAACTTAGCTCTAAAAAGAGACTTCAATTTTCCATATTCCTGATTCATTTCCTCAAGATTGATAGGAACCAAGTCTTCACTAGGTTCACTCAAGTCAAAAATTTGTTGAACCTCCACTCTATTAATACTCAACAGAACACCTCCATCATTATCTCTAATTACCTGTGTGACAGGCTCATATCTTCTAGCCACTTCACTAAGAAATTCTACATCAGGGAACAGATTTGGTACCACCAATTTCCCCATATCATATATCCAACCATTTGAAAAAGGGAGAGGCAAATTCCTCTGTCCATACCATAAGCTGAACATTTCCAAACCTGTGAGGGGAACCCTAGCTTTGGAAATGTTAGAGCAATTGTATACTAACCCTTCCCCTAGGATTTTTCCTCACATCAGAACTAGTCCCTTCCTTCTATCATTCATTGACAAGGGAAATTGATCTAGGAAATCATCATACATATTTCTTTTCAAATATTCAATCTGGCCAGAATGTTGCTTGGGTGGTGCCATCTCAGAAAAACTTACAACATTATAATTCAAATAGCTAGGACTAACCATAGATAGAAAATTACAGAACAAAACACTACAATTTCTCACAACTATAATTAAATTATAGCCCTAACACATTAATCAACAAGTTTAATGACAAGCACAACAAATCTTTTCCCAAATTTAAGTTTAGAATCACCGGGAGGCACGAAAAATAAACTCATGACTTTAGTCGCAGAAAACCCAAATTTTGTCCGCAATGATTCACAACTTTGCTTTCAGCTCTGAAACTACTTCATAAAAAATTGAGTGCCTTATGATACACCTAAAGTAGGAGAATTGATTTTATTTCAATCAAATTGTGCTAGTAAATGTCTCATCTTCCATTAAAACTCATTCGCGCGCTGCACAAACGACTCCAACCATATTTGATGCAAATTTAAATCTTAGCCGTCAATCCTTTAGTTTGATCAAATCATCTAATGACTACCTTTAGAATAAGCTTATGCAATTTCCAACATGGCAGTAAAGGGCCCACCATACCATATGTCGCGAAGGAAATCCATGTGGTGATTTCCCATGACATCACAATTGGTAAAATCCTACAACTTCGGATCACGCGATGATGGGCAACCGTAGATCTTGAAAAGAGGTGATCCTGTTCCTTCAAAACATTTGTCAGCCTTATCATTATTTGTTGAGAATATTTTCCACTTAGATCATAACATCTTCATTGATTTGAAGCATGTGCATCTGACAAGCATTTTAGTAACCCACAACATAAAATATTAAAGTTGGGTTAAATTATTTCATTGTTTCTTCGGCTCTAGATGATACACGTGGCGATCGCTTGCAATATCATGATCAGTAAATACCTTCCAATTCTGGATCACATGATGGCAGGCAACTACAGATCTTAAGCATCAGTGATCTTGGTCCTTCAACACAGTCATCATCCTTATCCTTAACAATCAAGTAGCTTTCCCATCCAGATTATAACAAATCCATCAATTTAAAACATTTGCACCCTAAGAGCAGTTTAGTAACCCACCTTTTAATGTATGTAAGGCCAGATTAATGTATTTCCTTATTCTTTCAACTTCATCAGATGAGACACGTGGCACTCGCATGTGATATTGCGATCAATAAAGATACTAGAGCTTTGGATCATGTGATGGCGGGGAACCATTGATATTGATGAAGATTGATCAACGACACACAAACTGATCTCCTTCAGCCATGCCAAAAGGACACATGATGCTCGCCCACGATATCATGATCAATAAAGATCTTGTAATTCCTGATCACGTGATGGTGGGAAACCATTGATATCAGAAGGAAAATTGATCAATGGTAGCGCGAATACAATCCCTTCTACAAAATAAAACATTCATTAAAAGGGAAAGGGGACATCACTAGGTGGATGGAAAATGACATAATTTTTTTTTAAAAGATGAAACATGGGGTCAACCAAGACTTACGGAAAATAAAAACTATGGAGGAAATAAAAATTAAAACCAAAGGGACCAAGCCTAGACAGAACAATGGGGCATAAGTTTTTTTAAAGGCCTTCCAAAAGTAACAGCAAAAATGATCCCGCCCCAGGCGTAAAGTAAACATTAGGGTTTTACATGTAGGAAAAGCTAAAACCCCAACCCAAGGAAAAATTTCCAACACCATAAAAGACCAGTAACACCAGGCGGGTAGGAATAGAAAATAAGGAGCAAAATTTTTAAGTTCCATCAGCTACCAATACTTTGGAGCCTATGTAGGACTCCAAGTTGAACAGATTCTCAGTGGAGTTGGTATTGATCCTAGAAATCCCAGATAATGTCCAAAATTTTGAGGTCTTTGATGATGACTAGCATATACTTTCCTTTCTAGAAAGTTCAAAAGTCTTTGAGGGACAAGTAATTGATGAATCGGAGAGAGATCAAGGAGATTGGGATCCTGAGAATTGCGATACCGAAGGAATAATCAACTTGAAAAGAAACAACATTCCCAGGGGGATGGTAACCTTGGAGAGAATATTTGACTTATACCCTCAGGCTCATGAAAGGCTACCAACATAAAGTGGTGGAGGGAAGTAAAAATTTGTCAATTTGGCTAATTCTAGTTTGGAAAAGAATGTGTATATAGGCAAAACCTGCCCCAAGGAAATTACAGAAAAAATAATTAAGGTGTTGAAAGAAGAAATTGCAGTAATTTCTTGGGGATATGAGGATTTGAAGACCTTTGATACTTCAGTGATCATACATACCATACCCTTGAAACCAGAAGCAAAACCCTTTCATCAAAAGCAGCGCCCGGTGAATGCCTTGATTGAGCTATTAATTTAGAAGGAAGTGCAAAATTTTCTCTCTGCAAGGATAATCTTCCTAGTATGGAATTCCACTTCAGTTGCTAACTTGGTCCCTATGCACAAGAAAAATGGTGAGCTTTGATTTCATGTTGATTTTAGAAATTTAAATAAGGCCTTAGAGAAGGATAATTACCCACTTCCTTCTCTTGATGAAGTATTGCAAACTATTAATGGATCCCAAATGATGTCATTTTTTTATGGCTATTTAGGATATAATCAAGTTTTGGTCAATCATCAAGATAGAATGAAAATTACCTTGAGTACCAAGTGGGGGAAATTTTCCTATTGGAGAATGTTGTTCAGTCTTATCAATGCCAAAGATACCTTTTAGTACGCAATGGACGTAGCATTCAAAGACTTAATAGGTAAATTTATCATTACTTATGTGGATGACTTAACTATGTTTTCTAAAAATAGAAAGGACCATGCTGTGGACTTAGCCAAAAATCTTTAGAGATGTATAAGTTATGGAATGTCTCTTAATCCCAAAAAGTGTGTGTTCAGAGTTTTTGAAGGGAAACTCTTAGGTCACATAATATCAGAAAAGGGGATATCCATAGACCTTGACAGAGTTGAGGCCATCCTAAAATTGACAATGCTAGGGAGTAAGAAGGAAATGAGATCTTTCTTTGGAAGGATCAATTTTGTGAGGAAATTTATAACATGTTTTCTAGAGATTGTCAAACCTCTTAATGAAATGATGAAAAAGGATGCAAAGATATAATGGAGTAGTGAGGCTAATTCTACTTTTTCATAGATTAAACAGTCAATTTCTAAGGCACCAATTTTAACTAGCCTAGATTATTTAAAGCCTTTTTATATCTATTCTTTTGCATATGAGCATTCCTATCCTACTATTTTGACATAGAAAAAAGGCGAGGGAGATGAAAGTCCTATTGCTTTCATGAGTTTCCCATTTAAAAATGTAGAAGTCAGATATCCACCCCTTGAAAAATAGGCCTTCGGACTTGTACGAGCAATCCAAAAGTTCAAACACTACATCCTTCGTAGTTAGGTCATTGCCATCATTCCTTATCCAGTTGTGAATTTCTCCTCATGCAGAGTGAATTGGGGGAGAGAAGAGGAAAGAGGATGACCATTTTACAAGATTTTGACCTTGAAATACATCTAATGAAGCTCATTGAAGGACATGGTTTAGCTAAAGCCATGGTGGATGTTGATAAGAATATCACTTGCCAGCAATACACAGTGCAATCATTTACCAAAGATCCCTAGTATACAAATCTAATATTTTTCCTCCTTAATAATAAATTCCTAGATGGGATGAATGCTACTCAAAGGAGAGCATTGAGGATGAAGAGTTCTCATTACATGCATAAAGGAGGATCCTTATAAAGAAGAAATTTTGAAGGTGTTTATTTACATTGCTTGGATCAACAAGAAGCAAAACTTGCCATTTTTGAGTTTCATGGTAGACATGGCATGGGGCATGGGGCATGGGTCTGTTGATTCCTTGGAGCATCAGATTCTTAGATCAAGCTATTGTTGGCCCCATGTGTTCTGAGATGCACACCAACACATCAGGACATGTCACACATGTCAGACCTTTGCATCTAGGGAACGTAATCCAACAATTCCTCTACAACTAGTGTATGAGGTAAGACAATTCACCCAATGGGCACTAGATTTTGTAGGAGTGATTAATCCAAATTTGTCTGTAGGTCATAAATTTATTATGACAACAATTGACTACTACACATGATAGACAGAGGCTCAGCCATGTAAAATCAACACCACAGATGTGGTCATCAAATTTCTCAACAAAAATGTCATAACCAAGTTTGGAGTACCATTTTCCCTGGTATATAACAATGGCCATACCTTCTCTTTTGTTGAGTTTATTCAATGCGCCTATGAACACAAAATTATTTTTAAATATTCTTCTAATTATTACCCATAGGGGAATGGATTAGTTGAGTCTACTAACAAAATCCTATTGGAAGTGATAAAGAAGTTGCTAGAAAACAACCCTAGAGATTGGCATACCCAACTAATATTTTTCTTTATGGGCAGATCAAACTTCCATGAAATATGCCCTAGGGAATTCACCATTCAAGTTACTCTATGACCAAGAGCCATTTTTTCTTATACATCTCCAGATACCTATCCTTAGGTTCATGCAAGATTTTTATTCAAAATATGATAGGACAGAGGTTAGGCTAGCTAATTTGCTAAATATAGAAGAACAAAGAGATGTTGCTTTACAACTATTCTATAAACATCAAGCTGTCATCAAATGTTGGTTTGATAAGAGGGCCAAAATTAAGGCCTTTAGGATATCAGGTCTTGTGTTGCTATCAGATAAATTTGAGGAGAAGAAAGGAGACCACAAGAAGTTTGATAAACTTTGGCTTGGTCCATATCAAATAGCTGAAATATTGGGTGAGAATGCTTTTCATTGAGCACCCTAACAGGAGAACTTGTTCCATTTCCTATAATTGCTAAGTTTCTCAAGTATTACTTTAGCTCATGAAGGTCTAATTTTTTGTTGGTTGTATATATGTAATTAGTCCTTCCTTTGTTTTTGGGTGTGTTGTTTGTTTGTTTGTTTGTTTTTCCTTTTTTTTTCCTTTTTGTTTTTTCGTCTTGTTTTGTCTTGGTTTGTGGTGACCTTCATTTTCCTTTATTTTGAAATGAAGGGGGTTGTTATTCAAAGTATATTGTAGGAACTAGGAGAGAAAATTGTTTTAGATATTTTCAGGTATGTCTATTGAAATATTTCATTCTAAACTTTTGTTTTATGATCATTTTAAACAATGGTTTGAAAAGTTATTAAGAATAAGGTATATTGTAAACAATCTCATGAACCTTGATGGAAATCTATCACAAAATAGATAAAAAATTTGTCTATATGAAATTCTTATTTGTCTTAGGGTGGTTGTATCTTTAACTCAAGTGAAAAATCCAATTCCCAACACCGCCATGAGGTCCACTGTAGTTATCAACCCACATTTTAGATTAATTATATTTGAGTATTGAGAAAGTTAATAAAGAATTCCTACAAGTGAAGCCTATAAAAGAAGTAGAAAAGATAACCATTGAAACAAGGAAAAATCAATATCAAATGGGTGATTCAAGTATCTCTATTAGGTCTATGGATGTCTATCTAGCAATAGAGAAATACTTTGAGAAAGATAGAAGTATCTCTATCAGGGCTATGAATGCTTGGCTAGTAGTGGAGGAATGCCCATGATTTCATCGCACGACATCTAAAGGACTCAACCTATGTAGCTCAAATTTTAGATATAGTTATTTAGAGGTAAAGAAAGTTTAATGAAGAAAGATACACCATATATGCACACACTAAAATTTGAAGTAGTTCATGTTGATTTGCATCTGAGATTCCAGGTCAACCTTGCTCAATATATTTGATCTTAGTTAAGTTAGCATGTTCCTAAACCATAAGTTCTGGGTGACTGAATTCTTAAGTGTCCTCAAAATAAGTAAACTATTTTCCTAGCTGAGTCATTATTTGTTATTCCTTGCATTACCACCCAATTTAGTTTTGGATCAAAATGGGCCCCCCTTGCTTTGTGTTTTGTCTTCGTTGGTGTTTTGGCCAGGCCTAGTTTTCATTCCGGTCCTGCTTCCCATCATTTATTTTGTCTTTACATTGTTGTTTTGTTCCTTTGGTAGGAGTAGAACTTGAATCGTAACCAAACTTGGAATTTTGTAAAAGTTCCAAGTTCGATTTTGGTTTTGATTCCACCCCAATTCCCTTTGTTGTTTGTCCTTGCTGAGGGACCGAAACCAGATCTGGAGTTGGATAAGAGACTTGGATAAATTTTCTCGTTCTCTTCTAGATCTGCATCCATGTCTTCCCTTCCTTTGATTTCCACATTGGTTGATTACTAGTTTTCATTTTTGGTTCTGCTCTTGATCAACCACATTTATTACATTAATTGCAGCCTCCTCACATGTGAAAAATGTTTTTTAAAAACTAAATCAAGGTTAACTAGCTAATTATCTTTATTATCCAAGTTTTGTTAGCAAAACAAAGCTAGGGTAACTTTGAGAGGAGAATGATTTTATTGTAGAGGCATGTTGGTGAGTGGATTCTTATCCAATTTTAACCTTTCTTGTTGGCATTTTGAGGTAGGGTCTTTTCTCATTTTGTTCTTGTTTGTTTTTGTTGGCCTGTTTTCATTTTTTTGTTCATGGTGTTCTTTCGCATTCACGGGACCTTTCCTATGAATCTTTTCTCATTCCTTTGTGTTTGTTTGGTTTCATTTTGTCCTTTTTCCATTTTTTGTTTTTGTTTTTCTTTCTTTTCATTTTTTTTTGTCATCCTGCTATCATTTTCATGGCATGTATGTTCTATCATGCCCTAGTTTCTAACTAGGGTTTAATTTAATGGGGTTCTTTGTGCTATAAATGCTTTAAAATCTATTTAGTGACCCCTTTGATCTTATTCCCATGTCAGTTCAATGATTTTCATGTCAGGATCTTGATGCCCTAATTACCTGAGTTGACGTGTCACACATACTAGGGTTTGTGTGACGACCTTTACAATGTTGAGCCCCTAGAATTTGAATTGGGTATTTATCCTATTAATGGGTGAATTTAAGCCCCTTTATTTGAGGTTTCCTTATGTTTCCATGTGACCTAAGTCTTAGATTCATGTGACTTCATCTTTAAAAAATTGCTTCGTTTGAATTGTAAACTAGTAGAAGTGGACTTAGGAATGAACTCATCCCATAAGTGTTCGCATAGGAGTTAATTCCAAAAATGATCCCACTTTTGATGACCATTTTCTTTAATATTCACCCTTTCCCTTTGGTGGAAGAAAAATTGGATTGGGGGACGAACTTGGAACTATTCATTGGTTTTAGGTTAAGTTTCCATTTCAATCCTAGTTCTAGTCCCGTTCCAGTTCTGGATCTGATCCCGCCTGTGTTAAAACATTTTTTGTTCTTGATTCTTCTTTGAATCTACCTCCAGTGATTATAAAATTTGACTAAGTATGGAGAGTTATCCTGAGGGAGTAGAGAATGGTATTGGATGTTGTAATGATTTTCATACATTTTTTCATCTAATCAAGGGTTGTATTGTAGGAATAGAGGAAATTAGGAGCATCAGAGGAGGCTTCTCAGAGAAGTCAACCTACAAAAAATTCAAGGCAAGGAACCAAGCCTAAGAAGATTAAAATGGAAGAGCTCCCCTACACATTGAGGTATAATCACCAAAGTCCTATTATTACAAGTAGCAAGCTGGAATCAGATTAGGTAGATATCACATACATAAACTTGGGCCCATTCAATTATGAGGAGTTGCATGAAGAAAAATTTAGTGAGGATGTAATAGGGAGAACAAAGAGAATTGCTCCATCTGGATTGGCACATGTTGCCCTCTTTCCTCTATTAATCAAGTGTCCCAAATTAATACTTACTACAGCTAGAAGTTACAATCCCACCACTAGACAATGTGTGGACTTGCAAGGGAATATCATCATTGATCTAACACCATAGACGATAAGGTTTATGTTTAATGAACCCACCCCATAGATCCCTAAGGAACTCAATGAGGTAGAAGGCCTACAACTATATAGCAACAAAAAGAAGGCCAACAAGACTCATATGAACAAACACTAGATGAAAGTCAAGAATAAATCCCTAGCCAAGCTTCCTGATCATCCTAAGAGATCATATTTCTATAAGGATATCCGTGATATTATCATGATGCTTTCCAGGGTGTTTGGGAAGAGGGATTCCTCAAAATTCAAGGAATGTATGTTTCCATTCATTCAAACCATTTTAGATGGTAGGAAACAATTTGACTAGCCAATGATTGTATCAGAGTCCCTACACAATCAGATGCTCAAAGTAATGGAGACAAAATGCTTCTTCAAGACCTCTTATGTAATAAATGCACTTGGAAGAAGAGGCATCTTTCCTGTTTTGAGTGCAGTTGGGATATTGGGTGAGGCCCCTAGATAGAAAAAGTTGTGGGATCACCATGACCAATTGACCTTGTAGACCTTTGAGTCACATTACAAAAGATTTAATGATGCATTTATGTATGTTATCATTAACTAGATAACAGGATATGTGAGGTATAGACAGAGTAGAGATGCCATGGCATTCATTGGAGAGTGGGACATTGGTACATCCAATACCCCAAGTTTACCTACTTTAGGCTGGCTAGTTTTGATGGAAATCCCCATTTACTACCCAGATATTGCAATAATAGGATTGTTTTGATGGAGTTTATCTATCAAGCTATAACAATTAATCTCAAATTTGTTGGCAAGCATAAGATTGATCATCACAAATTTACCATGAAGTAGGGTGAGTATATTTTGTCATACAATGTGGTAGCAAAGGTAATTTGTGATGAATTGAGTCATTTGAGGCTAGGCTTGTATACATATAGGAAGTGTTTTCATTCCAAGCACAAGATGCAAGGTTTACTTCCTATGGTTTTTGACAAACATTTAAATTTGTTGGAGGATTTTTGGATGGACTTACATGATGAATATGATCTAAGAAGAAGGAATTATGAAAGATTTCCCATCCCACTCATGATTGAGTATGGGGTGAAGGAGGACATTCATGACACTTTGTCAGATGATGGGGTAACCTTGGATCCCCAATATTATGTTGATAATATAGGCACTAAAAACTTGGATCAAATGGATTGGGATGTAGAGGAATCCATTGAAATAAAATAGATTGCAAGGCCAGTCCTGGATAAAAGTATCTAGTGGGTGGTCATGAGAGTTAAGGAGTTTGAGGTTCAAACATCTAAAAAGAGAAATGATGCAGGTACCATTTAGGGATACAAAAGGAAAAAAAGAAGGATAGCTCCTAAGGATCCAGTGGAGTTTTTCCCTCCCAATTCTTGAGAGGAGCTTGAGCCTACAATTCATCCTCAAGATGTTCCTGAATCACATGGAGAAGAGGCCACAACATAAGCTAGAGGTGAAACTTAAACTCAACCTCCTCTTGTAGAGCAACCAATTGAGGGGATGCCTATTGGAACCCTTCATAAGGAGTCTAAATCCTTAAAAAGGAAGGAATGGGAGATTGAAATTCATGATATCAATTATGATTCAAAGGCTACATAGTTAGATGATGAGCCTCTCAAAGTTGTGTATGTAGGAAATGTTGAGAGTTTTGATGAAGAACATGTCCTCACCCCTGAGGATCAGTGTAAATTGTTTGAAGAGGCTAAGTGAGAAGCAAAGGTGAAAGAACAACCTGAGGAACTTGCTAATAAGTAAGAATTTGATGCCAATGCTAGGGAGGAGGAACTAGAAAGGAAACAAAAAGAAAAAGAGGACTTGATACAAAAACAAAAGGAGTAGGAATTGAAGACCAAAGAATAGAGAGATAAATTGGCTATGTTACAGAAAATCGATTTAGTTTGAAGAGGAGAAAGCTAGATAAAGCAGGGAAAGAGAAGCCCTTGAGGCTAAATTTAAAGTTGTTGAGGAAGCTTAGAAGAGGAAAGAGGAGGAAGAATGCATACAAAGAGAAAAGGAGGTTGAAGAACTTGCTCAATATGAAAAAAGGTCTAAAGAAGCATGGGATAAGGTTAAAGAGCTTAAAAGAGAAAGAGATCAAATGCATGAGGAGAAGAGGCCTAGAAGAAGAACATTTGAAAATGGAGTTAGAGGCTAAAAATTTGCAAGAGAAAAAGGAAAAAGAAGAAGCCGAAAGACTTGCAAAGGAATTTTCCAAAAGGGAACAAAAACAGGTACAGGAAGTTGATTCTCAACCTAAGACAATTATTCTGCAACCTCTTTCTTCTACATTTGTTGCTTCTTCCACACAAGTGGTCACCACTCCTGCTACTCCAACATGGCTGAAATTAGACCTTGAAAGGAAGCAAACAGTCCAACCTCAGCCTTTAAATTGGGATGAAATGTTGAAGGAAATAGAGAAAGAGAGGCCTATGAAAAAGGCCAGGGTCCTCCATTCCACTAAGATCATAGATGTAGGTGAGATTATTGTTGAATGTGATATCCCAATGGTCAAAAAAGATAGCCAAGATATGTAAGTAACTTATTACCAATTGGGCACTGTCAATTTGGGGAGACCTACAAGAAATCAACAAATGAACCTTATTGACATTTTGGATTCCTCTACTAAATCTAGGATGATCAAATATAAAGAGAGGAAGGATGAAATTAAAACCTAGATGGATCAGTTGCAAAATTCTTGAAGCATGTTTCCACTTTAGTTTCTCAACAAGCTACTATTGCAGAGACCCCAATCTTACTAAGTAAGAAAGAAGTTGATGACCTGGTGCAATTGAGAAATATGGTGGGGATGCTTGATAGATAAGTTGATCGGCTCAATCAAGAGGTTGTTGAGGTGCTTGCTTATGGTTTTAAAGTTCATGAAGGTGCATTAGAGTTGTGGGAATAAATTAATCAACATGTTGAAGTCTTGGAAAAGCAAGATGAAGAGTATAGAGAGCATGACAAGAACCTAAAGGACATTAGCAAGGTGCCCAAGTCAACTCTTTTGGAGAAATCAATCCTTGATGAGGAGAATGCATATTTTATTGAGAAGGCATTGAGTATAATCAGGTTTAGATGCAAATTTATATATGAGCATAAAAATGAAGTTCAACAAGCTAGTAAGCACTTGAATAAATAGATTAGTGAATTGGAGGTGGGGATTTATATTTTTCTCAATGTGGATATCCTTGTTAAAGAAGGTATTCCTCTTGATAAATTCAAGGAGAATTGGAGTAACAAATTTGAGGAAGTGATGCGGAAAGAAGATGATGGTGAATAATTGTTGTTGGATAGAATCATGGACATTAAAGATGAAGTGAAAGTTGTAAGAAGGGAGTTGAGGAAGTTGAAACATATGCAAGAGTTTTCCTAAGAAAAGTTTTTTTTTTTTTTTTTTTTGAGGATAATTGGATAGATGGACCCTATGTGGACATTCTTCAACAAGTTTTCTCTAATTATGATGAATACCTTATTGATCAAGCAACATAGGAATGAGCTAGAAGTAGGACGTTTTATTATTGATGGATAACTTCCTCTTTTCTCTCCTACTTTGTAGGGTTATGACATGAGTTGAATTGTAGATCTTATCTAGTAGTTATACATTCCTCCTTGAGCATCATATTTTGGACAACAGGGCTATAATAAATTGAACTAAAGATCAGCCACTTCATGTAGTTCTGATTCCTTGATTAGTGGAACTTGGCTTTTGATTGAGAAAATTTTGTGCATGGATTCTCTATATGTAATTTTGAACTCCTTTTTGTAAAGGTCGGCTGATTGAAGAAGGATTAGCCACCTGATGAGATAGAAAATAGTATTGTTATAGTCTTAGGATTTTATAAATTTTAAGCAAGATACTTTGAAAACTATGTTGTACTTAGATAATTTTACAGTTTTATATAGTTTCATGTTATTGCCAATTTTATACCTAAATGATAATGTTAATGAATTATAATCATCTGTATGCTAGTGGATGATGTGTATAATTGTTTTATATTTGATGTAAATCAATAAGGGAAAATAAATCTAAGATTACTTCATTGAATTCTCTATGAATGGAATTCATTTATGTCTATTTGATTTGATTTTAGCAATGAGTGGGTGATATGTTTTGATCTTGAAGTAAAGTTTTGATGAATGGTTATGATTGTTGAATAATCACTGTGAATGAATGCAATGGTGTAGGTTATGCTATGGATTGCATCATGCTATGGTTTTGGTTAGTTGAAGAAAACACTCGTTGTTAAGGTACATATCTAGATGTGAAGAATTTTATCTTCATGTTTTACTATTCTAAGGCTTTGTTCTATCTTTTTCTATTTATTTATACCGACCAAACGTAGGTTAATTGATATGATGTAGTTTTTATTCCTTTATACTAGTAGGCCCCTTGAACATTACAGTTGCACTGGCCATTGAGTAAGATCAACATAGTTGAGAACCAACTACTAGGACCTTGGAAGATAGATTACTTAATGTTATCTTTCTTTTTTAGGATAAATAGGATAGAGATATTTTGTTTAATGTTGTGTTATTTTGACCATCAATATAGAGGATTGTGAAGAAAGGGTTGTGAATATTGTTTTCTTTACAAGCGAATTGTTCAAGTCTCATGTGGTTGCAAAGGAGTGTAAAATCATATACATTGCATTATTTCCTTCACATCTAAGAGAAGCAAACATGTTTTTGAAACTATGATGCCCTAGTTTTCTTATCATTCCCATCCCAAGCTTTCAAATTCTAGTTTAGTTCTCAAACCTTCCTTCCATACCTTTCTCTAAAGAAAACTTTCTTGCTTCCTTCCTTAAAAAGTAGTCAAGTGCTTTCAAGACAAGTCATAAACTGTAGTCACCCCACTGTAGCGATGTCCCATGGGAATAGAGGTTGGTTAAGATAACACAAGGAGATAGGGATTTTGAGATGATAGCTGAATAATAGATCATTTCCTCAAATTTGTGAGACCTTCGAGATTAAATTAGCTATTACTAATTTTCACTTATTCTTTACATAATAATGAGCTCATGGTTTTGAATTGATTGTGCGCACACATTTATTTTATTTATAATCAATGGATGTGACTCGAGCATGGGACCTATCTGTGTTAACTCTCAATAAAACCACATTCCATGCCCTTTCTATCCCCCCAAGATTACCATTCTATACAGGTGCACAAGCATTGAGTTTTTTACAATACATTTGTTTCATTTTGCATATATTTATATCCTTTCAAATATATTTATATTTTATATAGGTGCACAAGCAATTGATTCATAGGAATTTAAATCTGGAAAAAGAGTTATTCAAGGTAAAAAATTTATACCACAAACTGGGCAAAAAATTTCATACCTAATAGTGTGTACTTCATTTTCCTCCATAGAATGGATGAAAATAATTTTCCCTAGGTCACTTCAAAATGTCAAGCAATAGAGGGAAGAGAACAAAGGGAGTAGAATTTGGCCACAATGATGTAATTAATTATCAATTTATATATTTGTAAATGTTTCCATTGTTTCTTTCATTTTTAGTTTTAGTTTTTTTATTTTTAAATTTAAAAGAAGGAATTTATTATATATATAGGGACATGATACTGGCAAATATAAAGAGGCATTAGCTTCCATATTGGGCGTAGAGGTAGTGAACAACTTTGATGTTGTGGACTTGACAATGATTTCCATATACATAGAAAAATGATCTAGTAAATCCCCTCAAACATTGCAACCAAATCAATTGTGTTAAAGGGAATCAATTGATTCTCCAAGCAGTCCTAGATTGAGCAAAAGATCTTGGAGGAAATTAATAATAGTAAACTCTAAGAATGTGGAATAGGGACCAGAGACTTCCACTATCATAACCACTCCTGGGACATAGACTTCTTGCACTACACCATGTTTTTCATCTTGCATTTTTCTCTATGATACCAAGATAGAATACGATGTGGGTTTATGGGAAGTCCAAATGACAGATGTTGTAAAAATGTTTGTGAATAGCTTGAAGGAATCATGCCTTCAATGGTTCAAATACCATCTACATTTTTCATTCTCAAAGATACCCATGCACCTACAAAAAGTAGTTGAAAAATAGATTTTAGGACCCAATGGACTCTCTAACTCTTATAGGGTTTTTCACCCAAAAGGTGAGAGATTAGATCCTCAAATTCTTATGTGCCATACAAATAAAGGACATGTGTGATGTGATATGATGTAAATTAACTAAACTAAATGTAATTGACTGATTAAAATGATCTAGAATGAATGAAAAAGTGCAATTTAAGCTATGTTTGAAAAAACACTGTGGTATGCAAACAACTATGAAATATTAAGAAATATAAAGAAATATGCAAAACAAAAAGTACAGGGTCAAATCTAAGTGCACCTAGATGTTGAGTGAGATTTCTATAATGTCTGTAATGCTGATGAATTTTTTTGACTTTTCACAGTGGGACTCATTCGCCAAGGGTGGCAAATCAGTCCTCCTACTATTGAAAAAGTGTTGGGAACTGATTTCTCACAAAATGTAGATTTTTATATTTCAAGTGGGACTAATTTTCTAAGGGTGGTGAATTAGTCCTCCCCAATATTTCTAGAAAATCAGAAGACAATACTGCTACTCTAGATCTTGCAAAGTCTGAATACTAGATTGTCGAGGTCAACTCTTCAGAAAATAGGTTGAAAGCACTCAAAATGCTTGAAAGGATGATAAGTTGACTTGAAGAGCCTAGTTGAATTGAATTCCACTTTTCAACACCTTTAAACCTGTCAAATTTGCAAAACAAAGGATACATAGCACATGCAAAGGGGAAAAATGTTGGGGGGTTAGAGAATAGGGGTTTGCCTTGGTCAAAACCCACTTTAGTAATTAAACCCAATGGAAATGAGTAACATACAAGGGCTATGATAAATGAATAACATGAAAGTATTGCAAACTTACCACATCCTTGAATATGAAAATCTGAAGTGATGTCAATGCGTACTTCAAAGTGTTTGAAAGTGCTTGAATTGAAGATGAAAAATGCTTGACTTCTTGAAGATTGCTTGAATATGTTAGGATATTGAATACTTGAATGAGGAGATGTAAAATGAGGTTAAAAAAGCCTATTTATACAAATATTGTGCCTTAGTATCCATTCATACCTCATCATAGTCTGACATGAAGTGAATTTGAGTAAAATCCCAAAAGAAATTTTGAATATTTTGAATTTGGGGCCAAGGTGGAATCATTCACCATCCTTGGCGAATGAGTCCCACCTAGGACCCAAAACCAAGTTTCAAGAAAAATGTTATGTTTAATTTTGTTTGTTAGGATAGGACCCAAAAATACTCTTAATATAAGCATATGATAGCATAAAGAGACAAAATAAAGCATGAGAAGGGTTTAAATAGGGAAAATATGCCTAGAAAACCATGAAATCTTGTTACAAGACTTTACAACACTTCAAAATAGGACTTGTTGATGAGTGAAAAGGTGGTTTTTAGGTGAATTGCATTAAATAGAGTCTAGAAGAATGTAGAAATGTTTTACAACACTTCAAAAAACCTTCACAAGATGTCGTTCTTTACGTTTTAGCACCAAAAAAAGAATGTTCAAGCCAAGATACATCATAAAATTAAAGCAACATAGCTCCAACACTATGAAACAAGACCTAAAAGACCATGAAAATGGGAAGGGTCCATTTTTTTGATGGTACAATAGTTATCCATGACATGGATACTAAATTTGGCACAAGTTGGTCTATGAAGAAGGTAAAGCTATGAATGTTTCAAAACTACAAGAGATTTCAGTGCAACCAAACAAAGAAGATAAAAATCCTCCCTCCCAAGCCTTCATGCGAAGGCTCAAAAAAAGGCCAATTGATCTAAGTGTGAAAGTATGGAAAGAGATTGTAAAAGTATATGAGAAGTTCGATGAATGAAGAAATTATGGTGAGGAGAGTATGTAGTTATTTGAATTTTCTAATAAGATTACATCAAATTTATTAAACAATTTTGAAATTTTATTTTTGCATAGTTAAATTGAATTAGTATATGTTTTAGGACAAGGCCTCCAAGGCTAGGCTTGAAAAACTTCATGCCACACATCATAGTGGCCAAAAATGTTTACAAGCCTTGATCGATACATTTGTAAGTATATTTAATTTGTTAAATGATATTTTTTCATTTCCTAGGAAAAGGTAAATGATTGCAAATTAATTAGTTTAACTAGTCCATGTGCCATGTTTTGACTAGAGGAGAAATATGGTTAGAATCAAAAGAATTTTGAAAAGTAAAAGTTACAAAGAAAAAAGTAGGTTGATTTTGTAATCTAGATGGAGAACAAGGTATCAATAGTTGACTTTCAATAGCTTAGTTGGATATTGTTGGGTTAATATGTCAATTTTCATTTCTTTTGTTGAGTTGTTTATTGAAGCATAAAATGAGTTCTAAAGTGCTTCTCTATTGGCCCTATATCCCACTCAATTGTCCCACTATTTCATGTTGAGGAAAAAATATTGTTTTCCTTAAAGGGTAGTGGGTGACATTCATGCCTTATTTTCATTGCATCTTTTAATTAATGACCATGGTCTTTTAATATCTCTTAAATGTCCTCATTTAAGTTATGAGTTGTATCATTTGAGTAACTTAGTCCCATGTTGATTTGATTTATCTTATTTTCTCTCAAACATGGTATCTCAAGGAGTGATTCCTTGAATTCATGTTTCCATTCTACTAAGTGATCCACTTGCATCTTTGTCATCCTTCCTCACGATGCTGCCATTCTTTTAACATGTAAGAATTTTTTGATCCATCTTGGTAGGAATCCTATAGATCTAACACATCCTTGTAGTCTACATCACTTGGCGTAGCTAACCAACCACCTAATTTGTCCATCTAATTTAAAAAAAGGTAGTAAATTCTTGTCTTCCAAGCAAAAAAACTCCATAAATAAAGAAATTAGAAATGAAAAAACTTGCAACCTGATCTAATCAACATAGAGAAATGTGTAATACTAGACTTCTTAACATTCAAAAGATAAATGGAATGTCCTCAACACCTAGTATATCTATCTAGAAAAGTTAACTAAAAACACAAACATGTTTCCGCACACAATGGCCTAATGGCTAGTTGTCATAGAAGTCAAACTACTGAAGTAATAACATTGATCAAGTTAACATATATGCATCATTTACATAAATAGCT
The DNA here is from genome assembly GCA_007258455.2 of Sequoia sempervirens. NCBI lineage: Eukaryota > Viridiplantae > Streptophyta > Pinopsida > Cupressales > Cupressaceae > Sequoia > Sequoia sempervirens. Next base: position 200,624,724 of record VDFB02281492.1, read on the forward strand.
AAACCATTTATGTGTATGAATAAATAGAAGAAGGATGTAGATGAACTCAATTCATCTTACTTTATGCCTCTTGGAAATCATTCCTCTTGAATATCTAATATTAGGTGCCTAAGACTTCCCTATAGCTTTTACCTTTTGTTTTCACCTTTCCTCTTCACTACCAGGCTCGTCTCCTTTTTCCTTATCTCCATTTCTAGCTTTTTCTTCTAATTCAACCCATGTTTTACCTTCCTCCTCTTCATAATATTCTTCTTCTTCTTCATCCTCATCTGACTCCATAAGAGATTCATCTTTTGAACCTTCCTCAACTAACTCTAATTCCACTTCTACATCAGAGGGTTCATATCCTTGATTTGACTCTTCTAAATTATTAGAATCAAAATTAATAATTTCCATATTCAAAAATTTCCAACCACCATCTTCAATAAATTTATCTAGATCATCAGTAATAGTCTTCAAAATTGGCTACCAGCTTAGGTTCATTTTTCTTTCATTTAATAATTTATATCCATGGAGTTCAGCCATTACTTGATTCCATCAAGTGAAGATTAAGGAATGGTATCAATGTGAAGTACATCCTACTTGAATTCTTTGAAAATAATAGCCATATCAAATTCCTTTTTCCAAGTCCTACTCTCCCAAGGTTAAAAATCTCAATCTCACTAATAGTGATTACTAAGAAAGGTATTTCCACACACTCTACCAAATAGTTTACCATGGGAACAATAAAAGTAGAGGATTTGAAAGTAACTCCATGAAATCCAAGCTCTCTAAATGGTATATCAAACTCTAGTTCAAAAATTTTAGATGAGGCTGCTCCCATAGCTCTCTTACTTGCTTGACAAATCCTTGAAATTTTGCATTGATTTTATTTTTCCCGCCCTCTCTTGTTGTTCTTCCTCAATTTCATTAGGATCATAAGTTGACCTTCTTTTCCCTCCTAAATTTTTGACCACATCCATTACCTCCACATAAACCTAGAAATCCTTGATAATCTTGGTTCCCATGCCATGACATGGTTATGCAAATGAAAATGAAGGAAAGTAATCATCTCCTTCTTCACTGGTTGGAAGAATACATGCTTAATGTTTTGTTACATGATATCAACTCTCTCTTCTTCTCTCATGGTTGAATGCTAAAATACATTATGGTGGGCCTCTAGAGGTCCAGTCATATTTCTTCCTCTTCTACCAAAGGTTGGCCTGATCCACAAATCTTCTAGCCTAATTGGATTTTCTTTTGAAAGCTGAAGTTTCTCCCGAGTCACTCATGTATCTCTCTCTGCCTTTTCAAACTATTTCATTTCTACATGCAATTATTACCTAATTGATTAACAATATCAATCTCACTAATAGTGATTACTAAGAAAGGTAATTCCAACAACTCTACCAAAAATTTTATTGTAGCAACAATAAAAGAATTTTTTTTGAAGTGAACTCCGTTAAAACCAAGCTCCCTAATAGTATATCAAACTCTAGTTCAAAATATTTTAGATGAGGTTGCTCCCATAGCTCTCTTACTCACTTCAAAAATCCTTGGAACTCTATATTCATTTTATTTTTCCTATCCCTCTCTTGTTGTTCGTCCTCAATTTCAACAGGATCATACATTGACCTTCTTGCATCTCCTAAAGATTGGACCACATAAAACTGGACATACTTGGTCTTCTTAGTTCCCATGCCATGATATGGTTATGTAAATGAAAATGAAGGAAAGTAATCATTTTCTTCTCCACATGTTGGAAGAATTCATGCTTAATGTTTTGATACATGATATCAAAGCTCTCTTCTTCTCTCATGATTGAATACCAAAATCCATTATGGTGGGCCTCTAGAGTTCCAATCACCTTTCTTCCTCTTCTACCAAATGTTGGCATGATCCATAAGTCTGGAAGCCTAATTGGCTTTATTTTTGAATGATGAAGTTTCTCCTGAGTCACCATTGTAGCTCTCTCTACCTTTCTAGACTCTTTCGTTGCTACATGAAATTAGTTCCTTATTGATTAACAATATCAATCTCACTAATACTTATTACTAAGAAAGGTAATTCCACCAACTCTACCAAATAGTTTACTATAGGAAAAATAAAAGTTGAGGATTTGAAAGAAACTCCATGAAAACCAAGCTCTCTAAATGGTATATCAAACTCTAGTTCAAAATATTTTAGATGAGGCTGCTCCCATAGCTCTCTTACTCGCTTGAAAAATCCTTGAAACTCTGCATTGATTTTATTTTTCCTATCCCTCTCTTGCTATTCTTACTCAATTTCATCGGGATCATACAGTGACAGTCTTTCCCCTCCTAAAGTTTGGACCACATCCATTACCTCCACATAAATTGGGCATCCTTGTTCTTATTGGTTCCAATGCCCTGATATGGTTATACAAATGAAAATGAAGGAAAGTACTCATCTCCTTCTCCACTAGCTAGAAGAATGCATGCTTAATGTTTTGATACATGTTATCGACTCCTTTTGTACTCTTATGGTTGAATACTGAAATCCATTATGGTGGGCCTCCAAAGTTCCAACCATCTTTCTTCCTCTTCCACCAAATGCTAGCCTGATCCACAAGTATTCTAGCTTAATTGGCTTTGTTTTTGAAAGCTGAAGTTTCTCCTGAGTCACCAGTGTCTCTACCTTTTTAGACTCTTTCATTGCTAGACATTGTCTATGGGATTTAATCATTTGTACCACATGGTTGATGTGCTTTGAATCCTTGGATGTCAAGGAAATTTCCTTAACATAAATACTGCTAGGGAATTTCAATGTTGGCATGTAGTTGGCATTAAACTTGGTACCTGGAACATTGAAAATTATCCTTATATAAGAATTCCCTCAATCTTGTTGCCTTGTAATCCTCTTTATGGTGGCTACATGAAATGAAATCGTGATGCCATATATGGATACCAAAACATCATCATTTTTTGTATCGAATTCAATCACGAGCTCTCTAGAAACTAGGATAACATCCACATTTTTGTAGGAAACCATCTCATTTGATGGCTTGGAAAAGCCATGTCCATCTCATGTATGAATGCCCCCTGCAACCAATCTTCTTGTAGTCTCCTCATTCTTTTTCCTTGCAAGTTCTACTTGTTATTGTTAGAGCTCCTCTTCTTTAGTCATCTCCTAATTATCAAATCATAAGGATGGCTTGGAGATGCCAGATTCTCCTCCATATACCTCAGCGTTTGGTTTTTGTTACACTTCCCCATCTTCATCATCATTGCTAAATGAGTATGCAACATCATTGTATACTTTGGAGCTAACCTTGGTTGCATTTTTAGTCCCTTTATTGTTAACAACTGTAGTGTGAGCAAGGGGCATTGAATAATTTTGTGTTTTTAGGTTACCAATCTACAACTGTAAATTCTAAAACCCAAGTGATACATTAAAAGCCATTCCAGCCTTCACAACTTTTTCATTTCTTGAATTCAAACTTAAACTATAATCTTGAAATTTGATCCCTATTCTTGTTCCTATAGACTTTGTAAGATGAGGCAAAAGTTCAGGGCCATCTCTTTTAACCACCTCCATAGGTGCCTTATATAAACATACATGAACATGATATGATTATATACATCAAAAGGTCACTTAAAAATAGTATAATCAAAATACAAAATGTACTAAAGAACTATTCTATATATGCTCAAGTATTGTTGCATGCCATAGCTTGCTTACAAATAGAAAACTAAATGATAAATGTTAACTCTCAAATACGGGGACATATAGACTAGTTAAATCTCAAAGAACTTTTGAAGCATATTATAGTGCCAAAATGTCCTAGAAAAATATCCATTTCTGAAATATAGGAGAAGAAGATATATAGACTAGTTAACTCTCAAAAAATCTTCAAGGAAAACATAATCATATATAGCACAAAATGCAGAGGGTTAGCACTTAAGGTTATGTAATAGAATTTACAATTGATAGTTAAATTGTATAACAATTTGTTTTATGATATTTACTAATGTTTACTAGAATTGTTGCATATTTTACATCATTGGAATGACATATTAGTTGTAACTTTTTTGAAATTTTATTATGGTATGTGCACTTTGATATGATGTAATATGATTATCATTTCATCTTGATTATGTTATAATATTAGATGTATAATAGAAAAATAAATTATTGCGTGACATAAATAATAACTTTTCATTTTAAATGTTTTTTTTTCTATAGAACACTGGTCTTCCAGAAGATCAAGATGATCCTCATCATGATATAGATCCAAAAAAAATGGTTTTGTTGGTATAGATCACATGGAAAAGGATGATGATGACATATACAAAAGACACCGAGGCCAATGAAAATGATGATGACAACGATGATGATCATGATCATGATGGTGATGATGATGATGAGGTAGTTAATGCTGGTAGTAGCCAGTGATATTCATGATCATATAGACTACATCATGGATCATTTTTGATATATCATTATGATGCTTCTTTTCATGGTTATTATCATATGTATCATTTTCATAGCCTATAGTACCATATTATTGAGTTGTATCATATTGAATTTTATCATTTTCACTTATATCATTTGGACATGTATCATCTTGACTTGTATCAATTTGAGCTACATAATTTATCATGTTCAGTTATATCATTTGTACATGTATCATTTTGAAATATGTCAACTGTTGGACACGTATCATTTTGACATGTTATTGATCTATTAGCATATTTTACTTTCACTTGTTCTAGTTATACATGGTGATGATCTTATCAATATTGACTTGTAAATTTATATATATTAAAAGTGGTCAATGATTTTTGGATGAATATTTATTACGTATAATGAATTTAATTTACTTCTCAGGATGGATGTTGTCAAATTCAATTAATTTGTAGATATTTGACTCACTTGTTTTAATTATAGATGATGATCATTTTATAATAATTATCTTGCTATTTAATCATATGAGTTATTTAAGAGGCATGATGTATTTAAATAATTAAATTGAAATAAAACATATTAAATTAATAAATGAAAGCAAAACAAGAAGCATTTTTAGAGGAGAAAAAAGGAAGCAACAATGGAAGCCAAACTAGAAGCAAACCAGAAGCAATCTCAGAAGAAAAACTTGGTGTTATCTATGAAGCAAAAATAGAAGCAATTTAGGTAGCAAGAAAAGAAGTAATAATGGAAGCAAGTTTAGAAGAAACAATAGATGCAATAATAAAAGTCATATTAGAAGCAACAAAAGATGCAAAAAATGGAACCAAAGCTAGATGCAACAAGTGGTGTTATATTGGAAGCAAATTTGGAAGAAAAAGTGGTAGAAAAACTGGAAGCAAAATTGGAAGGAAAATTGGAAGCAAAACTGGAAGCAAAACTAGAAGCAAAATTGGAAGAAAAACTTGAAGTAGAGATGGAAGAAAAAATGGAAGCAAAACTCGAAGCAAAATGGGAAGCAAAACGGGAAGAAAAACTAGAAGCAAACCTAGAAGAAAAACAAGAAGCAAAACCAGAAGAAAAATCAAAAGCCAAACTTGAAGCAACAAAGGACATCATAATGGAAGCAAAACTGGAAGCACCAAAGGATGCCATAATCGAAGCAAAACATGGCATTAATTAGGAAGCCAAAAAATAAGCTATTTTCAATGTCATCCTAGAAGCAAAACAAGAAGTAGGACTAGGAGAAAAACTAGAAGCAATAATGGGAGCATAAATGGAAGCAAAATTGGAAGCTAAATTGGTTGCTAATTTAGGTGCTATTTCTGACATTAAATTGGTCTCTCTTCACTGTTCTATTCTTGGTGCTAAAGGAGGCACTATTGCTTGCGCCATTTTTTCGACACAAAATCTAGCACTAAAGTGGGTGCTAAATCTGGCACAAAATTCATAAATCTGGTGCCAAAGTGAATATCCTATTTAGCATCAACTTTTGTTCCATAAGATGTGTCCAATTGATGAACTCAAATGCACTAAATTTCAGTGCTATTTTAGATGCTAATTTCCTATTGTGCTATAGTGACATCAAGGAAAAAAGATAAAAGGAATAAATAGAAACATTTAATAGGAAGTGTGTCATAAAAAAGTGGCCCCTTGTCATTTTCATGGCCTTTTAGGCCTTGTTTCATGGTATTTGATATATTTTTCTCTGATTTTATGTTGTGGCATGGCTTCAACATGCATATTTAGGTATTATAATTTAAATAACAATGTCTTGAGAAGGTATTGGAATACATTTCTACACTCTTCTAGACTCTATTAATTACAATTTTCCTAAAAATCACCTTTTCATCACTAAATAAGTCTCGTTTTGAAGTGTTGTAAAGTCTTCTAACAATATTTCATGCTTTTCTAGGCATAACTTCACTATTTATCCCTTTCTCATGCTTTATTTGGTCGCTTTATGTTCCCAAATGTCTTAATTAAGTGTAATTTTGAATGTTAACCCGATAAACAACATTAAATACAACTTAATTCCTAGCACACATTTGTAGGTCCTAGGTGGGACCCATTCACCATGGGTGGTGAATGAGTCCCCGTTGGCTCCAAATTCAATTTTTTTAAAATTTCCTTTCAGTTTTCTATTCAAAACAACTTAATGTCGGCCTGTGATGAGGTATGAATAGTTAACTAAGGCACAAGTGTGTATAAATAAGTGATTTTAACCTCATTTTACATCTCCTCTGATAATCCCCTACAATTATCCAACATTCACACATCATATTCAAGCATTCAAGCATTCTACAACATCAATTCAAGCAATATTAAAGAACATTGGAGCACCCATTGACATTAATTCAAATTTGTATTATCAAGGGTTTGGTATGTTGATAGTTATTCCATGTTATTATCTATTCATTCTCTTCCATTTCATTGTCTCATTAAGGGTTTGATTACTGAAAGTGGGGTTTGACCAAGGAAAACTGCTATTTTCTAACCCTCGACCATTTTTTCCCTATCACATGTGTGTTTGCAGACCTAGGTATGTAGATTTAATAAGATTTTTGGTGCTAAAGATAAGTAAACAAGTCAGCTAGGTGCTTCAAGTAAACTTATTAATATTTCAAGCTTGGTGGATGTTTTCTACCCATTTCTTGCATAATTGACTTTGACAAACCTATAATAAGAGATTTCCAGATCTGTAGTTGCAGAGTTGTCCTCTATTTTTTCAAAAATTTGGGAGAGGGTTGACTCACCACTAGTGGTGAATGAGTCCCATCTTGGGTCTGAAAATATGAATTTTATTAGATTTTGGATCCTGACAATCAAAAACCAATTTTTGACACTTTTTCACTAGTAGGAGGACTAATTCGCCACACTGGTCGAATGAGTCCCACTACGAAATTTTAGTGATTTCATTCAACATTCACAAAATTATAGATTCATCAGACAATGCCCAGGTGCACTTTGTTTCATCTTATTTCTTTTTGTTTTGCATTATTTCTTCATTTAGTTCATTGTTTGCATGTCATAGCATGTTTTCAAACATAACATAGATCTTAGTTTTGCATTCATATTTCAGCTTTCCAAATCACTTAATTACATTTAGTTTACTACATTTAGTTTAGAAAACATCTATCGTAACATAATTTGAATGTACTAGTTAGCATTTTTGGTCGTACCTCTCTCCTTTTAGGTGAAAAACCCTAGAAGAGCTAAAGAAGTCCATAGAGAGCCAAAAATCAATGGATCATTTTGGTGAACCTACATTTTGAACACTTTTCATTTTTTATTTCATTTGCATATTGTATCCTAGATTACTTTTGCATCAAAATTCAATTGGGACATTGTTTTGTTTTTGCATTCTAGGACTTTTCATATTGCAGTAGTGAAAACTAAATTTAGATTTCATATTTGCATTGCATCTCATTGAAAAAACTAAAAGATTTCATTCTGCATCTTTGATTGCATTATGTAGACCATTAAATTCCTCTTAGAATTTCTGAAAAACAAACAAAAAAATCATACTGGGACTCATTCGCCACCTTGGGTGAATCAGTTCCTCTGCCCTTTTTACACATCATTTCTAGCATTTTTCTGGCATTTTCCTACATTTTTGTTTGTACTGTGGTTACATTTGAGTTATAGTTAGCAACATTTCTATTATTTTCATATTAGACATATGATATTACCTTGCATTTTCATTCACCTCTCCTTTATGGTACATATAAGAGTGTTCGGTTCCCCGTTGATAATACTTTAGTGAGAAGAAGTTCTTGACTCATGGCTTCCCATGATAGCACTTTCATTGTGGACCTTGGGATCTCACAAGCTCCTAGTCCTAGTATGGAAAATGGTGCATTAGGAAATGACAATACTACTTCTGTGTCTTCACCTTTCCATACAATGAATGTTGACACCCACAACAATTCCCTCTCACAAGAAAAGGTCATTAATATTCATGAGGATTTTTCACATTTACAACAAGACTTGTCACTTGAAAAAATTTCCAACACTGCCATACCTACCATCGACAATCTTCATCATTTGATTAAAAGTGATGATGGCTTGCAAGTGATGAAGAGAATTGGTGAGATTTACAATAAAAATGCCTCTTCTAATACCAAATCCACAACCATTCCTGTAAGCCAAGGAGGACCTCAAGTTCCTCCCCCTTCAACCATAGCATCTATAAAAACTTATACCAATCCGCAAGTCCACACAACTATGCAACAGGCTAATTATGTGGCTACTTCTTTCCTGATTCCACCTAGCATTCTAACTTCTCTTGTGTCATCAAAATTCCCCTCCACCACCTTCACACCTCATAGTATTCCTTTCACTTCCCCTAATATCACCTACATTCCATCACCCTTTTATCTTCCACCTCAACCCACTTACCCCAATCCTATTCTTACACAACTCCTTAATACCATTTCATCCATGCAACATCAACTTTCCACCATTAGCCAAGGTCAATCCACTCCAACCATATATCATGTCCGTAGCAGCCCCTTATCATTATAAATCTTACATACCCTGATGCCACAAGGGATAGAAATGCCTTAGTTTGAGAAATATAGAGGTAAAGGAGATGCTATCAACAATGTTAATGCTTATACTACTTTATGTAGTGATTTTGTCCTTGATGATAAACTATTAGCCAAATTGTTTCCAACGACCTTGAAAGATACTACATTAGAATGGTTTTTGAACTTTCCCAATCATTCATTCAATGAATTGGTAGATGCTTTCATAAGTCACTTTCAAGTTCACATGACACCTAAAAATACAATGGCTGACCTCATGCGATGTAGACAAAATATAGATGAAAAAGTAATAGATTTTATCTCATGATACCAATCCTTGTATGCTCAAATTGATGTCAAGATTCCTGATGCACATCTGCGAAATATGTTTATCAAAAACTTGCACACACACCTTCAGCATAAGCTAACAATGATTACATTCCCTTCATTTATGCATTTATGCAAAACCTTGTGTGAATACCATAACTTGGTTTCAAGTCGTGATTGCAAATCCACTTCTAACCAAGTTGAAAAAGTTGAACACAACAATCAAAATCAAAATAACACACAAAAATTTCACAAAAAAAAGAGGCTTTTTAGAGTTCAATCTTCCTCCTCCTTCACAACCACAACCAACCCAACTAGCTCAAACCCAAGTAGCAGCTATTAAAACAGTGATGTGTTATAACTATGGGGACTTGAAGAGACAATTTACTCCCTTACCTAATACCATCCATAACATAATGAACCAATTAATTCAATAATGCATGCTCACTTTGCTACCCGTTAGACGACTTGACCCAAATCGGCCATTACCACCCACCTTCAAACCTAATGCTTATTGTCATTTTCATCACCAAAATGGACATGACATTGAACACAAAAAGCATCTAAAAAATTTAGTTCAAGACCTCCTTGATTCAAACCATTTGTCTATTATGGGTGTTAATGATCAAGGAAATAACTCAGCTGCACCCACTAACTAGAACTTAAAAATTTTCACCAATCCTATTCCTAAACACACTACATTTGTCAAGGCTAGTGAACCTTCAAACATTGATGTAATGAATATTGATACACACAATGAGAAAAATGATATACCTCCACCTATTATTGAAGATAGTCTTATGGATCAACTTGTGGCTATGATAGACGTTATCCCTCATAAGGGCCAAACCACTAAATCTCTTGATATCACTTTTTCTTCTAAAGAAATACTACAAAAGCTTCCTGATGGTCCTCTCTACATAGTTGGCATAATAAATGATAAGCCCACTAATGGGATATTAATAGATCCCACTTGTGGTGATAATTTCATCATAGAGGAGTTTCTAGTATTACATGAGCTATATCAAGATGCTTATAATAAACCAATTGAATGGATTAAGACACATATTGGTTTTGCATGCCCTATGATCAGAATGATGGTACTCCCTTTACAAATAGGACCTAAAAATTTGGAGGTAACATTTCAAATTATTCCACAATCTGACCAATTTCATTTGTGGCTAGGTCACCCTTGGCTTCACTCAATGAAAGTAGTCCCATCAGTTGTTCACAAGTGTTTGAAGTTTCCACATGACAATGAAATATTTACCATACACCATAGTGGCTTTAATACCTTATCTTCCAAAGGTAATTTTTCATTAGAAGCCTTTTGGAATGAACCCATCGAACCCATCACACCTTGAAAGGACTTATTTTTCATAACCTACCAAAAATTCAAAACCAAAAAGATAGCCGAATTGTCTCTTCATAACACCTCCCCATCCACTTCAACCTTACGTATCCTAAATGAAACCATGGTTCAACATGACTCCAACATTGAGAAAACCATACAACCTCATGAAAAACCACTCCTAGACACTTCCCTACAATCATTTAAATGACCAATGGAAAATTAAACAACTCCTATCATGCCTCATCGTATTAAACAAGTGTATAAAGAAAAAGAGAAAGTGGTTGATCCATCCTCTTAAGTTTCTTTTGTTCTTCCCTCTTTAGAAGTAGAAGACACTATGATGCCTCAATCTTCTCTTACATCTCAACAAATCAAAAATAGAATTAAACAAAACCATGGTGCTATGGAATGTTGATGTCATCATCATCTCCTTGCTCATCAATCTCACATGGTAGAAGATAAAAATAATCAACCTCTACCTTTGACAGAAGTAATAGATGACCACCCTCCTTCTCCCAACCTGCCACAAGATAGTCCAGTGCAACAATCACAACAACATGAACAAATCCAACAACCACATCTTTTGATAAATCCATCCTTAGAAATCACCCTTCATCCTCTCGTTGTCATTAATCTTGATGATGATGATAATGATGCGACAATAGAAAAAATAGATGAAGAAGTGCATAACGACTTAAATTCTCTATGTTGATCTACAATGAGCTTAAAAGATAAATCATCTCCACCAAGTGAAGAATGGTGTGTGACTCCTAGTTTGGTGCTTGGAATTATGCCTTTGGATAGTCAACTTCCCTTGCATTAGATTGAACATGATTGGGAGGCAGATTTATTGTTAGATGGTTGAATTGCATTCGCCGAACTAGCCTTTTTAATTTTCTCTTTTTATTTTTCCTTTTCATTTTCCTTTCATGTGTGTATTTTATTCCCTTGTATCATGTGTTTAATGTTCCCTCTCTTCATACACTTCTATTCGTATCTCTATTCTTCTATTCATTGTGCATTGCAGTTTTCAATTTTGTTTTGTGTTTTCCTTTTGGGGATGACACAAAGCATAGAGATTCCCTATGTGTCTTCCATGTTGACCCAAAAAGTCCTTGTCTTTTTCATTTTTGTCTTTTGTTTTCCTTTTCGGGATGAGCGTAGAGACACCCTATGTCTCTTCCATGTTGACCCACAAGGTCCTTGTCTTTTTCGCTTTTGTTTTGTATTTTTCTATTGGGGATGATGCAAGGCATTGAGACCAAAATGTCTCCTTATTGACCCAAAATATTTTTCACTTTTATTTAACCTTTTCATTTTCCCTCTTTTTGCTTGTGTTTTCCTTTTGGGGATGATGCAAGGTGTTGATACAATAATCTCTCTTCCGTGTTGACCCAAAATGGTCCTTATTTTTCTTTTCTTTTCACTCTCTTTGTGTCATTCTTCCAGTTCTATGTGCTTTGAGGAATGATGACAATTTTGCACTATTTCATAAACACATTGCAACAACGAACATACTGACCCCAAATCCATAGATCCCTTATGTGTTTGGTGTGTTTTCTTTTTTTGGGGGCAACTCCCTTTCCTTGTTTTTCCATTTTCTTGACATGACGTAGGCCTATCTTTGAAACATATGACTTGGCATAGGGCTTTCTAAGTTGCCTCTCATGTCTTGTTTCCTTCTGCATTTTCATTTCTTCTCTACTTTAAAGTAATTGCTCATAGAACGATGTGTCACAATTCCTTTAAAGTGGGGGGAATACATTACCATTAATTCATTTGCATTCTGGGTTTCTAGTGTAGCCTTTTCATTTCTATGATGCGTTTGTCACTTTATGGATGACATTGGGTGTGATGTCCTTCATAATTGTGATCTATCTCAGCATATTACATTCCTCTTGGTGGCCTGATGTGACACACTACATCCCCTAACTTGTGCATATACTATTCTTTGAATGGTCCTCTCTTGGAGACACTAGACATGATGTTCCCTAAGTGACTGACCATGCATAAAGTAAACAAGACTCCTTTGAACATTTTTTACATTTCACATTTTAAATTTTACATTTTTTCCATTTTGTACCTTTTTCCACCTTGCGTAACTCAACTTACATGATTGTGGTACCTTTATTTTTGTTCATGACATTTTTCTTTGTGGTACCTTGTTAAATTTATCACTAGGTTTAACTTTAATATGGTTGAGTGAGAATTCCACCTAGTGTCATGACTTTTCACCATAGCCACCTTTGTGTTTCTGAGTGCATACCAACTAGCGTATGTATCTTACCTTTTGGGATTTCTCACCTCGCAAAAAACTAGAAGTTTCATGGCCCCAAAGTGAGTACATTTGGGCCTTCTCACCTAGTGGATCATCATGTGTTTTGTCAGCCCAAAATGAGTACACATTCCATTTTTGAAATAATCAACCTAGATCTAATCCACAACTAGTTGGATAGTCGATTGAAGCTTCATCCAATTCATTTCAACACTTGTGTGTTCCTTTGTTCTTATGTCTAGTTTTCCATGGGATCTTCATCCTAGGGGCCTGATCATCCCTCATGATTGTTGCCATTCCATCTTCCTAGTGTAAGTGCATTTGAACCTTCCTCTTGATGTTCATGGTACTTTAGTGTGAGTTTGAAGCAAGTTCATTCTCTCACTAAAGTGGGGGCTAAATGTGCCATAGAAAAATGCCCCCTTGTCATTTTCATGGCCTTTTAGGTCTTGTTTCATGGTATTTGATATATTTCTCTCTGATTTTATGTTGTGACATGGATTCAACGTGCATATTTAGGTAGTATAATTTAAATAACGACATCTTCAGAAGGTGTTGTGAAGTGTTGTTACATACTTCAACACTCTTCTAGACTCTTTTCATTACAATTTACCTAAAAAAATCATTTCCATCACTAAATAAGCCCTATTTTGAAGTGTTGTAAAGTCTTGTAACAAGATTTCATGCTTTTTCTAGGCATAACTTCACTATTTATCCCTTTCTCATGCTTTATTTGGTCCCTTTATGCCCTCATATGTCTTAATTAAGTGTATTTTTGAATGCTAACCTAATAAACAACATTAAATACACCTTAATTCCTGACATATATTTTTAGGTCTTAGGTGGGACCCATTTGCCATGGGTGGTGAATGAGTCCCCCTTGGCTCCAAATTCAATTTTTTTTAAATTCCCTTTTGGGTTTTTATTCAAAAACAATTGATGTCACCCTATGATGAGGTATGAATGGTTAACTAAGGCACAAGTGTGTATAAATAAGTGATTTTCACCTCATTTTACATCTCCACCCATAATCCCCTACAATTCTCCAACATTCACACATCATATTCAAAAACTTTGGAGCATCCATTAACATTACTTCATATTTACATTATCAAGGGTTTCGTAAGTTGATAGCTATTGCATGTTACTAGTTTACCATTCTCTTTCATTTCATTGTTTCATTAAGCATTTGATTACCAAAAGTGGGGTTTTGCCAAGGAAAACCCCTATTTGGTAACCCTCAACCATTTTCCCCCTATTGCATGTCTGTTTACAAACCTAGGTATGTAGATTTAACAAGATTTTCAATGTTGAAGATTGGAAAAGAAGTGAAATAGGTGCTTCAAGTCAACTCATTCATATTTCAAGCTTGGAGAAGGTTTTATGCTCGTGTCCTGCATAATTGAATTCAACAACCCAACAATCAAAGATTTCTAGATCTTGTGTTGCAGAGTTGTCCCCTAATTTTTCAAAAAATTGGGAGAGGACTGATTCACCACCAGTGGAAAATGAGTCCCACCGTAGGACTGAAAATCTGAATTTTGTCAGATTCTGGATCCCGACAGTTAGAAACTAGTTTATGACACTTTTTCACCAATAGGAGGACTTATTTGCCATCCTAAGAGAAAGATTCCCACTATGAAATTTTAGTGATTTTAGTTAGCATTCACAACATTCCAAATTCATTAGACATTTCCCAAGTGCACACTATTCCATCCTATTTCTTTCTATTTTGCATTATTTCTTCATTTAGTTCATTTTTTGCATATCACGGTGTGTTTTCAAACATAGCATAGATCTTAATTTTGCATTCATATTTCAGCTTTCTAAATAACTTGATTACATTTAGTTTACTTAATTTAGTTTAGACAACATCTTGGATAGCATAATTTGAATAAACTAGTTAGCATTTTTGGCCCTACCTCTCTCCTTTTAGGTGAAAAAACCTAGAAGAGCTAGAGAAGTCCATAAAGAGCCAAAATTCAATGGTTTAGGAAGTAGGGGCACCTTGTAATTCCTTGAGATTAGTTTCCCAAGTAGGTTTTCCATAATCACAAGTCTACTTTTCTCTGACAAGTTCTTTATGCAATAATTCAAGTTCTATTAAGCACATTCTTCTCCTTCTTTCAGAGTGGATGAATTAAGATTCATCTTGTGTAGTTTCTTTGCATCCACCAAGGAATTTGATATAGGAATTTTTCTACACATTACCATATCTCCACGTATTCCAAACTACCTCATTGCATCTTCTTTTTGCCTTTGTAAGGTGAAAAACTCACTCTACAAGTCTGTAATACAATTCCAAGTAGCATAATTTTTGTCATCTACAATCTTATTGTTTTCAGAGGGATTGGAAAGTTGACACTCTATTGAGTCCAATATGTCCTTAATGCCTCAAGTGGCTTCAATCCACTGCATGCAATATACAAAATATTGTCCCATAGAAAAATGGATCGTTGACATGGTCATTAAGGTCTTTTTCCTATGATAATTGGTTCATTTTGCTTAGATTTAATGTTGCAATGTAACTTAAACATTAAGATTAGGTCTTTAATATTCAAACTATGATGTCTTGTGAAGGTGTTGTGAAGTGTTGTAACACATTTCTACACTTTTCTAGACTCTTCTTATTATAATTCATCTAAATATTCCCTTTTTATTCCTTATCAAGTCCTATTTTGAAGTTTTGTAAAGTCTTCTAACAAGATTTCACACTTTTCTAGGCTTTTCACCACTAATTACGCCTTTCTTATGCTTTATTTGGCCCCTTTATGCACTTATAGGCCTTAATTAAGTGTTTTTTTGAATTCAAACCTGAAAAACAACATTAAATACAACTTAATTCCCAACACCTACTTGCAAGCCTAGAGTGGGACCCATTTTCCATTGGTAGTGAATGAGTCCCTTGGCTCAAAATTTAAAATAAATTCAAATTTTCCTCAAGTTTTTATTCATTAAGACCTTATGTCGGCTTGTGATGTTGTATTTTCATGTAATTAGGGCATAAGAGTGTATAAATAAGTGTTTTTCCATCCATTTTAACCCCCATTCATCTCATCCACTCATTCAACATCAATTAACATTCTTGCATTAAAAGCATCATTGCATCATTTGATCAAACAATTATCAAACATCTTGCAGCAACCATTGACATATCTTCAGACTTCAACAACAAGTTTTCTGTGAGTTTAGGACACTTGAATGTTGTTTATTCATCATTCCTTTCTTTTTTTCATTTCATTTCTTTATCAAGGGTTTCATTACCAAAGTGGGATTTGACCAAGATAAATCCATATACTGTAACCCTTAACGATTTTTCTCCTCTTTGCATGTGTTTTTCCAGGTCTTGTAGGAAGATTTTTCAAAGAAATAGGTATTGAAAAGTGGTCAAAAAGTCATCAAAGTGATTCAAGTCAACCAAAACCTAATTCAAGATTAGAGACAACATTCAACTCGTTTTATGCAGATTTGACACTATCAACCTGACAAGAAGAAAACTATAAATCTGGACCCACAGAGTTGACTCCTAAGTTTGCAGATTTTTAGAGGAATGATTCTCCATTAGTGGTGAATGAGTCCCACCTACAGGCTAAAAAAATTGATTTCAATAGAATTTAGTTCCTGATAGCTGGAAACGAGTTTTAGATTATTTTACCAAAAGCAGGATTGATTCGCCATTAGTGGCGAATGAGTCCCACTAGTCATCAACAATGAATTTTTCTAGATTTCAGAATCTTTCAGCATCAATATTTCATCTCTAGGTGTACTTTGTTTAGTCTCATTCAATTTTGTTTGCATTTGTTTATGTTTCTAGTTCATTTCTTCATAGCACACTGTGTTTTCAAACATTACACATTTTCTTAGTTTTGTATTCATAATTAATCAATTTTATTAATTAGCTACATTTAAATCATTGCATTTAGTCATAATTACATCATACATACCTTAGTTTGAGTGAACCACCACAATTTTTGGGGTCTATCTCTCTCCTTTTAGGTGGAAAACCCTAAGAGTGCAAGAGAAGTTCAAAGAACAACAAAAATTGTTGGTTCAATAGTATCTAGGATTCCTCTTCATAATCCTTTATCTCTGTTAGACTTTGCAACACCTTGTTGTGTGTGATTGTACATTTATCATGTAGAACCAGTAACCTTTTCTCTAGAAGTCTTTAATTTGTATCTTAATGCTAGAGGTATATTCTTTGACAAAATCAGCCAATAACTTTAAGTTTTCAGTTGACACTAAGGAATCATCATTTGTGGCACTGGGGGCTATCTCTTGCAAATCCTTAATAGCTTCATTTACCAATTCAGTCCCTCTCTGATAGGTATGTTCAATTTCCTGTGTTCCATAGTTAGGAAAAGTATCACAAATATCTATCCATTATATGGGTGACATCTAACTTAGGTCCACATAGCTAGGGTGAAAAAAAAGTTAAATGAATTGAGGTCATAGTTATATTGTCAAAAAATATCATCGCTTACATTTTCACACTTGATTTGATAATAATTAATGATAAATTGGACTCAATGTTGCCTTGATCTAGTGTTGTGAGGTGTTTTACACATCCACATTAGGTCTTGGGACCTTTTAAAGCTAAATTAACCTACCTTTTCCTCAATTTAATGTTGGAAAGTTTATTTATTTGACACCTTCACATTAAATTGAAGAGGCTTGTAAACTAAGGTGGACCTAATCTAGTGTTGTAATGTGTTTTACACATTCACATGGGATTTAGGGCCTTTCTAAGATAAATAGACCAAAATTTTACATAATTGTGTGTTATAAAGTGTATTTATTTAAACTTTCACATCGAATTTTGGGCTATATTTCATTTATGACCTTCTAATAGGCCCAAATGACCCTATATTATGCATCCCAAGGCATATTTCAATCAAAACCTGACAAAATCAACATATAAACGCAATTTCTTCACTCCTTGACACTTTAGCTAGCAAAATAGCCCTTGTGGGACCCATTTGCTACTTTGGCCAAATGAGTCCCATCTAGGTGGGACTCATTCACCCAGCTTGGAAAATGAGTCCCATTTGAGCTATTTTCAAGATTTGAGTGGGAAAAATTATGTTTTAATTTCAAATTTCTTCTATGTCGACCTTGGGGATCTAATAAATGGTCATTTGAGTGGATTGTATATATAAAAAATCTATCAAATCCTTATTTCATCAAGCATTCTTGAGATCAAGACAAGTACTCAAGAGTTAAGTATTCCAAGACTTCACAAGATCATCAAGATAGCATTCAAGAACAATTCTAAGGCATTCAAGGTCAAATTTATCCATCAACTGTTGCAGCAATTAAATATACATCATCATTTCAATCATATCAAGCACCAAAAATTTTATTGAGCTGGTGTTGTGATGTAGCATTGAAGGTTCAAGATAAAGTGTGGTTATACACCTATTGTCAAGATCAAAATCTACATCCTCTATGGAAATTTCATGTTGAGTTGCAAGACATCATCCAAAATATCATTTTTCATGTTTCATATCCTATGTTCATGTTTCATCTCCTTGTTTCATTATTTCATCATTTCATTTAATTACCTAAAAGGGGTTTGACAAAGGAAAACCCCTATTCCCTAAAAATCAACACTTTTTCTCTCTTTCTTTGTGTAATTTAATATATATGTGCTTTGAAGACTTCAAGATCATTGAAGATTATGTTATACACTTGTTGGATTTGTCTCCCCATTTCCAAGGTCATAATCTTCACTAAAAGGTCATGTATAGCCTCAAAATTAGAGTTTCAAATTTGGGAACCTGGAGAAATAGATTAAGCAGATTGAGAAGAGTAGATTGAAACTTTGAATTTCCAAAAAATCCAAATTGGACTCATTCACCTCAAGTGGTGAATGAGTTCCACTATATGTTTATTTCAAAGATATTTTTAGATTTGGATACCCATTTTCCTAAAACCTACTCTTGTGCAAAAATATAGAATTGGGAATTATTCACCCAGAATGGTGAATGAGTCCCACTAGGTAAAAAATACATAATTTCTAGCAATTCAGGACTCCTTCCTGTCATCTTCAAGTTTCCAAGTGCACACTTCTAATTTTATTGTTTTTTTCTCTATTTTATATGCATTTCTAGGTCATTTAATTCAAGATTGCATCATATTAGGGTTTTGCATTTCATCTTGCATGTCATTGTCTTTTCCAAGTTTAACCTTGGTGGTGAACCCCTCTCGTAATCTGAAATCATACCCTAGGACAATCCCTTGGTAGATCTCTTTCTCCTTTGCTTTGAGATCTCTAGGGCATCCTTCAATGTTAGTTGGAGAAGAGTGATGTTTTATGTCCTAAACCATAAGAGCATCCATTTTTTAACAAATCATTTTGGTGAACCTGCATTTAGAGCATCATAATTATGATTTGGAGTCCATCATCATCCTAGATCTAGCTTGCATTGACTTTGCATTAGGGTTTGCATTAGTTAATTAGCATTCTAGGGCTTCAAATTTTTGTATTAGTGAAAGTGCATATATGTTACAGTTTTCCATCTAAAAGCATTGAAAAACATCTAAAAATTACATTTGCATCTAGTCTTCCAATCATACAACATAAAAATCATAAAAATCAATTGAAAACCTCTAAATTTTTTGAAAAAAACACTACTGGGACTCATTCGCCACCATGGGCGAATCAATCCTAATTAACCCCTAAAATTGACTTTCATAACATTAAAAACCTTATTTTTTCACTTTTGTTTGTTTCCATTGGTTTTTTTTTTTTTGGGTTGACTTTCATTTCACTAAATCTAGCTTAAATTAGTCCATTTCATCAATTCCAATTTTTCATTTACAACATTTCATCTTCTAGGTTGTTGCATAGTATAACTAGCAAATTATGTTGTTTCCAATCTAAAAATTGCATTTAAATATTTCAGTTGATGTCATTGCATTGCACTTTCTTTACTTTTCCATGGTGACAAATGTTTTTTCTTTCAAGAGATGTGGCTTTGACATGGTTAAAAATGGATTACATAAATACAACATCCCCTCTTATGAGTTCAATTTAGCGTACAACAATGAGGTCATTAAGAAACATGTAAGTCATCCTTCTACTACCTTTCATAGTTATGATCAAACCATTTACACAATCCATAATATTAAATTTCCTTTTCGTGAGGATGGTATGATACAAGAGGATGCAAGCATAGAAAATCATTACAATCATACTTGTTCTTCTCTTGATACTTCTCCTATTAGTGATGAAGGTATATTGGTGAAAGAATATACAAGCTTTGAGAGCTCCTCCTCCTTTGGAAGATATTAGAAAACAAGAAGATGATATCATAGAAATATTTGTAAACATCACCTTACCTAGTCTTAATTCATCCATTTCTTGTAGGAATGTTTTAGCGAAAGAGGATGATATCATAGATAGCCATAATTTTCGTTCTCCTAATATCCCTCCTCAATGCAAAGAGGATAGTTTGGTGTTAGAATATGCATCTATTAAGAGTCATGAGAATCAAGTGTTAATCCATTTCCGAATGCTCCTACCATATGGAAAGATCTATTTGGTAAGCATGAAAATCATAGTTGTCCTTATCTTAATTTATCCCATACATGTGACGAAGCTAGTTTATAAACCATGGAATGTGATGCACATCTTACAAGCTCTCCTACTAGGGTATATAGTATAGCATGAGAGAATGAGACCTTGGATAAAAAGGATGAAGTCATAGACAATCAAATAGAGAATTCAACTAATATCCCCACTATTGATAAACAAGAAAATCTAAGCATTTATAACCCCCTCACTTGTGATGAAGTCATTTTAGAAGAACCAAGCTTTGAGGTTCTTGAATATCTAGCTTGAAGTTCTCCTAAAAAATCTCCTTCTAGGGAGGATATCTTGGTGCAAGAAAAGGAAAACATTGAGAATAATGATATTATGTCGTTAAATGAAGATAATGAATTAGTATTAGACTCTCCTACACTAAGGGACATTAATATTATTCAACCTCAACTCATCCTTTACCCCCCTTCACACAAACCAAAAACTCAAAACAAACCCAAATTCATCCTTTACCAATCTAAGATTAATGTTTTGAAGCAATTGAGTCATAATATTGTTGCTCATACATATAACACTAGAAATAATCCAAAACCAAGACAAACACCTTCAACATCCTTCCCATTGCCTAACCCTATCTTACTAGGTTCCCCTTGTTTTCCTCCACAAAGTGGAAGGGAGTATGATCTTGTGGAACAACTAAATAATACTCCTACTAAGATATCACTATGGGACCTTATTCAAGCATCCCCTCACTATCACAACATGATTCAAATTTATTTACAACAAGTTTCTATCCCTGGTAATGCACAACTGAATGACATTGCATCCATGATTCAAGGAATAAATGTTGACATTATTTTCCAGCTAAGTGAACTCCCCCCTTTGGAAGTGCAAAAGCAAAATGATGCTTTCATGATATTAGTGAAATACAATAAAATAGGAAATAAAAAAGAACCCTTGTTAAGAATATCTTAGCCCTTAATGTGTGTAGTGTAATACTTTTGGATAAGCTTCATGTAGATAAATAAAAAATTCAACTTGATTCCTTGTCTATCTATGGATTTTACAATATAGGAAAAAACCATTTTGTGTAATCACTTTACCTATTAAAGCTGGAAATGACACATTAGAAGCATTGATCCACGTTATGCCACATGATCTTTCATATAATCTTCTTTTAGGAAGACCATGGATTCATGCAATCAATGGGGTTCCTTCCAATCTTCATCATAAAATATATATTTAAAACAACAAAGTGTACACACTTGAAGCAAACCTTGACCCAAACAATTGTCTAAACATTGAGAAAGGAAAGGAAAATCCTTTGGAAAAATTAACACCAACCACACAAGTAGAACACAGGCAAGAAAAAGACAAAGAAAATAACATTGAGTAATTCATGAAGCTATTATAAGATGATTGGTGTTCCTTATATTTTTAACTGGCATTCATGGGCAAATACAAGATCATAAACAAAGACTATGAAAAGGGGAATGAAAAATTGGTAATGTCAACACAAAATTTAGAAAACCCTTTGAAAGCACCTACCTCAACCACTTTAGAAAAAAATACCACAAATTACAGAAAATTTTTTATGAAGCTGATTATGAACAACCACTGGATCCAAAAGAAATGAAAAATCTTTATGGAAAATGTTGTGAACTTATGAAACAACTTGGGTATAGTGGAAAAGGATGTGGTGCTAGAGAAAAAGGTATCCATAACCCCGTAGAGTCTAACACACAAGAAATGACTTGTGGTATTGCTTATTGTCCTTTGATAGAAATAAAAAAGCATTCACTTGATATCAAAACTATTACAAAACATCCTTCTAAGCCGATTTTAACAGTACTACATCTTGAACTAATAGACACTAGTGGTCTTGATTTTTATCCTTTGCAAGAAATGAAAAAAACAAAGAAATATTCACTTGATGTCAATTTCATCATGCAAAACACTTATGATTTGAGTTCATTATATTTTACACCCTCCAATAAAGGAGAGAACAAAATCTCACAATATAAAGAGTCTTGTGTAAGTATGACATCTTGTACTAAGCAAGAGATATCTTTGTCACAAAATAAAGCAACATGTTCTACCATTGATCAAGAGGGTATCTTTTTGAGACTCCTCCTAGATCATTTGATTTCCCTTCCCCCAAGAACATGAAAAAAAAGTATTAGAAGACTTCATTTTGTGCATATCATAGAGTTCATGGTCATGCTTCTAATGAATGAAGGGCTTTGAGTAACCAAATTCAACATCTAAAGGACTATGGTGCTCTTCGTAGGGTTGAAGCACTTAGTTCCTCTAATTAAAACTTATTTTCATCCTATTCGGAACATCCTTGTCCTACAATAAGTGGGGGCAAGGGGTTAAGTAGCCTTTTCCTTTTATGTCATTTGTCACTATCTCTTTTAGCTAGCCGATCACCTTTCATGTACATATAAGAGCAATTTCGGGATGTAAGAGAAATTCCTTAAGTTGACTTGCATGCAACATACTTACTCGTGATGTAGTTCAATTTAGAAACATATGACTTGGAATAGGACTTTATGAATAAGATCTCATGTCTTCTTCTACTTTAAATAAATTTCTCACAACATGGTGTTTAGCAATTTTTTTAAAGTGGGGGAATACATCGACACTCATGTTTCAATATGCGATCTTCTTTCTTCTTGCAATGTGTCCTTTTCTTGGTCATGTAATTAGGCTTTATTCCCTTTGAGAGTGTGATATTTCTTTGATTTGTCTTCTCTTGGAGACATTAGGCACAATGTTCCCTAAGAAGAGACCTTGCAAGAATTAAGAAAAATCCCTCTAAACATTCTTTACACTTTTTTCCATACCTATTATATGGCCACCTTGTATAACAAAACTTTCATGCCTATAGATCCATCCTATTTGTTCATGAGTTCCAAGCATATGAAGCTTTTCTTTCCTCATGAAGCTCAAAGTTCATTTTTGTGTGGTGCCTTATCAAAGTTATTTGTAGGTATAACTTTTGGTATGGTTTGAGTGGGAATCCCAACTGATGCATGACTTTCCCCATAGCCACTCGCATGTGTATGTGGGCACATACCAGGCATGTGTCTCAACTCTTTGGATTACTCACCCAACAGATGACCTAAAGTTCAGTGGCCCCATAGTGAGGATATTATGGATACTCACCTAGTGGACAACCTAAAGTTTTATGGCCACAGAGTAATCACATTTTTGTCGAAGCTAGATCCACTTAACTTATTATTTTATTTTCTTCTTTATGTCTTTGACATTATATTCTTTCATATCTTGTTTTGCTACATATTACACACTTTGCACGTGTCTTTTCGTGCTTGTTTTTCTCTGATTTAGGTTCTTGGTTCATAGGAACTTGACCACTTCCTTGATCTTCATTATCCTTGACCATCCACATTGGCACACTTAGACATCTACTTTAGTGTGAGTTTAAAGCAATTTCATCCTCTCACTAAAGTTGGGGCTAAGTGTACTATCAAAAAGTGTCGTCGCTTACATTTTCACACTTGATTTGGAAATAATTAATGATAAATTGGACTTAATGTCGCTTTGATCTAGTGTTGTGAGGTG
>VDFB02281492.1:200648849-200718241 GCA_007258455.2 Sequoia sempervirens
TAAATCCATGTCTTACTATCAAAACACACCCTAAATGAGGGTCTCAAGTACCTTTCAGTAAATTGGCTCTAATTTATTCAAAACTTAATGAAATATGATGAAACGAAAAGAAATAGAAAAAATATTCAATACTCCATGATTTCAATGAGCACTTCTAGGCTTAACAATGTCGTACAAGTTGCTATAGCAACAAATTTGCTTCAAAAATGCAAGAAAATGAAGTCTTTGTTATTCAAATTTCAAACTTACATCATGAACATTCTTCCCAATGTACACAAGGTCTTTTTAAAGACATTAAAAAATATTTCAAATATTTTCCAAATACTTTCCCACCAAAAACCACAATTTTACCATTCAACTTCCCCTTCACACAAAAATGTAAAAGTTGTTATGTAACTTTTTTGCATTTTTTACAAAATAGAGAAACTTTTCACCATTCGACCACTTGACCAAACCCAAACCCATAAGACCCTATTTAGACCTTTAAAAACATGAAATATTGTCTCAAGGACCTTATTTCATCAAGGAATTACAAAAAAAAAAAAATCAAGGCATGAAGTATCATGGGTTGCCTACACCATACTCCCCAGGAAAAAAGGACTCAAGTCTAATTAAGGACATTGCTACAACAATAGAATCATTCTTGATCACATCATACTCTGACCTCCAAAGTGAAATATTCATTTCGAAATCCTTTCTAATGAACCAAATATTGAAAATAGGCATCATTCCTTGTCTTTGTGAATGCTTTGGCTCCTAGGTCATGCTGCAACTTTAGTGACCTGTTTGGTGATTGATCCTTGACTCCTTCCTCATCTGAAAACATTGTTGAACCTACTTTAGTACCTACAAATATGCCTCCTCCATACTTCTCCACTTTAGATGCATTCCTGAACTTTTCCATCTTCCTTTTTAGTTTCTCGTTGATCTCTTCACCTTTACCTTTCATCTCTTCCATCTATGGTTGTGACCTTGTGTTTGCTGCTTGAGTAGAAATACTAACCTCTATCATAGAATGACCAAGATTCCCTTGTGCCAGAAAGAAATGAAACACTAATACAACCATTATAGCAAGATGATTTTTAAGCCAATCTTGAATCTCCAAAATCAATTCATCCTTGAAATTTAACTCAATATCATTTCCCTCCAAAATCAAATCATTCTTCAAGTTTGTTGTCTTAGTACCTCCAAGTTTAGAAGTGGCTACCAAATCAATATGCTTTTCTTCCTCTACCTTTACAAGCTCCTTCCTACCTACCATCATCACATTATCTCTCTTGTTTCTTCCTTTATCTTCCTCCACCAATGGTGTCAAGATATAATAGATTCCATCTTTTTCTATCTCATAGGTATTTCTTCTCCCATCATGCATAGCATTCCTATCAAATTTCCAAGGCCTCCCTAGCAGCAAATAGCACACATCCATAGGTAGAATATCACATAAAATTCTATCCTTATACCCTCCTATATTGAACTCCACCCAACTTTTCTCATTTACCAAAACATATTGACCTCATTCAACCAAGAAACTTTATAAGGAGTATCATGTGGTATTCTAGGAAACTTAAGTTTTTCAACCATATCAACTAAAACCATGTTATTTGTGTTTCCTGAATCAATTACAACTTTACATACCTTAACCAAAAAATTACAAGTTGTCTTGAAGAGTTCCCTTCTTTTTTATTACTCCTTTTCTTTTGATTCCTTGATGAGTGTTCTCCTTACCATGAGTGATTCTCCAACTTCTGGAGCAGCCTATTGTGATGGAGAGTTTACACTCTCATTGTCATCTTCTTGTACCAATTGAGTCTTTTGTTCTCCTCCATCTGAACTAGAGGCTTGACCTTCATTGCATTGCCATGTTTTATGTTGAAACTTGTTGCGCTGATAGCAACTTCCTATGAATCCTTCTGACCCTCTTCATTATCCTCCAATCTACCTCTAAATCCACCTCTCTGATCAACAACTTGTTCTTTTGTTTTTCTTGTATCTTCTTGACTTTCATAGGATTTCCTTGAATTTTAAAATGAACCTCTTGTTCTAGTATTTCTTCCTCTACCCCTATTTGACTTGTCTTTCCTTCTCTTTATTTTTTCTTCAACCCAATTGCCATTTGATAACACTCCTCAACCATTCTTGGATTTTCCAAAGTTAAATCATCTTGAATGTTGAATCTTAATCCACTAAGATATCTAGCAACCTTCTCCACTTCATCCTCCATGTGACCTATCCTTATACTCAACTTATAAAATTCTTCAGTATAGGATTTGACATCCATTTCTTTTTGTTTTAGACCTTGAAGCTTCTTATACATTTGAATTGCATAATCAGATGGTAAGAGCTTACCATTAAGCTTAGCCAACATTTTGTCCCAAGATTATTTTTTTGACTTTCCTTTCTTTCTCCTTTTAGATTGCTCATAATCCCACCATAATAAAGCATGACTGTTCAACTTTTTTTTTGCAATATTCACCCTTTGTTCCTCAAATACATCTTCACATTCAAAATAATTGTCCAATGTTGCAATCCAATCTAAAATCCATTCATCACTAAAATTACCTACATACATAGGTACATCCATCTTTATCTTGTGTTTATCTACCTTGATGACCCTCAATAACTTAGCCATCCTCTACTCACCAGGGTCTAATTCCTCTTCCTCTTCTTCTTCGAAGTCACTCTCTACACCCATGATCATACCTCTCTATTGACATGTTTCTAAATAAACAAGCCTCTCCTTCAACTGTCTCATCTCTCTAGAATTCTTTTCCTTCAACTCATTTGCTTCTCTAGCAATGGTTTTCCCTTTTGGATGGATTTTATTCCTTCTTCAACTCAACATTTTTCCCTTCTTCATATCAGACCTATGCTCTAATACCAATTTTATGCAAATCAGGGTGGGTGAATACAAATAAACTCAAAACTAACACAACCAAGCAAACTTTTCAATCTAAACCCTAATTTGATATATTTTCTTTCCAAATGGACTCTAGGCTTTATAGTGCAAAAAATGAGGTATTTTTGGCATAAATTGAAGAGAACACCTCAATCCCACAATGTAAAAAAAATTTCGGATATCCATTATGGATTTCTAAAACATATCCAAATTTTAAGGGTGGTTTTTTGGAACACGGTGACCAAAAATCTACTGCTACGCTTTGTAAGAGGCATAATTAGGCTTGCTTGAATGAGTCAAAATAATATTTTTAAAACCCAAACCACAAATATTCATTCCAATGGCTTAGACATGTTAAATAAGTTGTTCCCTAACATTTTCAATCATCACCAATAATTTCCCAATGTATTTTTACCATACCTGAACTTCTATTCACATTCTTTGCCCAAAATCATGAGGTCTTCCATCTACATCAACAAATTTGCACAACTCTTCATCCCTCTGCTCCTGCAACTTGAAAAACCAAAAAAAAAAAAAATATTTACCATCATTCCACCAGGTTTAAGATTTATTTAATGGTGGAATGAGGATAAATCCATGACTTACTATCAAAAGAAACCCTAAATGAGGGTTTCAAGCACCTTTCAGTAAATTGGCTCTAATTTACTCAAAATTTAATGAAATATGATGAAACAAAAGAAATAGAACAAATATTCAATACTAAATTATTTCCAACCAATGTTTGACCACTTCCAATCTATACAAGGCAATACAATTTTTTGTAGTAGTAAATTTGCTTGAAAAACACAAGAAATGGAGTTTTTGTTATTCAAATTTCAAACTTACATCATCAACCTTCTTCCCAATGTACACAACATTTTTTTAAATACATTACAAAATATTAATCTATTTTCCAACTACTTTCCCACCTAAAACCACAACTTGACCATTAAACTTCCCCTTCACACAAAATGTAAAGTTTGTTATGTAACGTTTTTGCAATTTCTACAAAATAGAGCAACTTTTCACCATTCGACTACTTGACAAAAACCAAACCCCTAAGACTCTATTTTGACCTTTACAAATATGAAAAATTGTCTCAAGGATCTTATTACATCAAGGAATTACAAAAATGAAAATCAAAGCATGAAGTATCATGGGTTCCTTGCACCACTTTTGGAGTGTGATTTTTTTCTCCTGAAAGGGTTTTCCACATGTCAATCACAATGTTGTGGTATGCATGATATTTGTGTTTATTTATATTTAAATTTTTGTAACTAATAAAGATCTATAATTTTTTTGCATTATTCTCCTCTCAATATTAGTGTAGGAAGTTGTTTCACTACCTTAGCTTCCTTACATTATCACTATTACATGTTACACATTCATTGCAAATCATTCTTTTTATCACAACAAGCTTATTCTTATAACTTATCTTGTGTCATAATTGTCCTACTCTTAGGTTGGGTAAGGGGTTAGATAGCCTTCTAGTTTTTGAACTTGATGTTTTCGCTTTGGATAGTAGCTCACCTTCCATTTATACTGACTGAGATTGGGATGAAGACGACTTGCTATAGGTTGAATTGCATGTGCCTTACTAGTATTTTTCATTGATTTTTCTTTCATGTTATTTTATGTGATTGTATGTGTGTGATGTGATTCCCCATGATGTTTCATTTTATGGATGTCTCTCTCTTTGTGCATTCCTCTTTATGTATCTACATTCTTCTCTATGTCGTCAACATTTAATCCTTTTTCACTTGTCTTGTGGTTTCCTTTTGGGGATGACACAAGGTGTCAAAACATTTAGGTCCCTGCCATGTTGACCCAAAAAGATTTTTTTTTGTTTTTTCTATCTATGTATCATCCTTCTAGTTCTATGAGTATTTAGGGAATGATGACATCTCTGGGCTCGATAACAACATTGTAGCAAATACATACTAACCCTAAATCCGTAGATCCCTTATTTATTTATGGGGAAAACCCCTTCCTCCTTTTTTATGACAAAGCTTTATTTTGGAAACATATGACTTCACATAGGGTTTTCCAAGGAAAGCTATCATGTATTAGGAGTAAACATTGGCCACTTTAAATTAGTTGCTTATAGGTATTGTGTTAGCAACTGCTTTAAAGTGCATGCATACATTGATGATATATTTCAATATTTTGCATATTTTAGGGTGTGATTTTCTTTTTCTTATGATGCATCCTTTTCTTGGTGGTGTCATTAGGTTTTCTCTCCTCCAAGAGTGTGATATTTCTAAATTTACGACTTTCACTTTGTGGCTTGATGCGATGTAAGGCATCCCCTAATTGGAAATTTGTTACTCTTGACTTGTCCTCTCTTGGAAATATTAGGCACAATGATCCATAAGAAGAATACCTTACACAAATTATGCAAGATCCCTTTGAATACAATCCTATAGACATAAAGTTCATAAGTGTTTAGCATTGGGGTGCCCTATTGAAGTTGTCAAGAGGATAACTTTGATATAGTATGGGAGCCTAATATGATTCTCTCATTATCCACCCTTTTGGGAAACTCACCTAGTGGATGGTCTGAGGTTCCACTACCTCAGAGTGAGCGCATGCATCATTTCCATAGTGGAAATCAAGTTCTACTTGTGAACGTTTCTTCAACAAACAGTTGAGACATGTTCAACATAGCTTTGGATAGTTGAGGCTTGATCTGCATCCCTTATTTTTCTTGTCTTTGATAGTGTATGATTGAGTATCTTTGTCATTATTACATACATAAGTGTCTTGAATGTCTACTTTAGTGTGAGTTTGACATGGGGTCATACTCTCACTAAATTGGGGGAAAAATGTAGTAATAGAAAAAGTATCCCTTTTTCCTTAGTTTGGGAATGAATAATTAATAATAATTGAGCCTAATGTTTCCTTGATTTAGTATTTTAATGTTTTTTACACATTCACATTAAGTCTAGGGACCCTTTTAATAAAATGGAATTAATGGTTCCTTATTTAATGTGTTCTAAAATGCACCATTACACTTTCAAACTAATCTAGGGCTTTATTAATCAAATGAGGTTAATTTGAGCGTGATTGGCCACTTTAATTGAATTCCAATCCATATTAATTACATTTTTTGAGTGATAAAGCCTAACACTCTTAAGTGATATTACACAACACTTAATTTTCTAAGGTATGTGTCCTAAGTTAGTGACCTAGGACTCATTTTCCACCTGGTGAATGGATCCTCACTAGGTTCTAGGACCCACTTTTTACATATCATTTCATATTTCCTAAAGTGTGTCCTAGTTAAGTGTGCTAGGATCCATTCTCCATATGGAAAATGGGTCCTCACTTAACCCAAGGACCCCCCCTTGGCATAGGTTTTTGGGGCTATTTTAATTATTTCAAATCCTAGATTTGATGTCGGCTTGTGTTAAATTTCAGGAATTAAGAGTTAGATAAGTATAAATACTGGGTTATTTCACTATGTTTTCACCTAGAATCTTTATACAAGCATCATAAGATTTCATAAGATCATTATAGATAATTCAAGAGAATTCAAGAAGGCATTCAAGGGCAGAATTATTAAAGTTTATTGTATCAATCGAAGATCTATTTCATCATGTCAAAGTCATACATGGTGTTGAGCTAATGTGTTGATGTAGCATTGGAGATTATATTCAAGCGTTGTTCCATGAAAAATTCTATGATCTAGATATACATACATTGAGGCAACTTCATGCTCAATTTTAGATTTGAAATCCAAGGCTTCAATTAAGGTGTGGTGAGTAGTGGCATTACTTTGTTCACTCATTATTCCTTTTATGCATTGTTTCATTACAAGGTTTAATTACCAAAATGGGGTTTGACCAAGGGAAACCTCTATTCCCTAACAAAACACCATTTTTCTTCTCCTTTAATGTGTGATCACAATTTTTAGGTTGAGGATCAAGTAGAGAGAAAAAGTTACAAAAGTTGCCAAAGTTGCACCTTGTCAAAGTTTCCATCTTTCTTGCAAGATCAAAAAAACTCTACAAAATTTATTTGCAACTTTCGAGAGCTTAACACCTAGGATATGGGAGTGCATACATTGAAGAATAGATCCCAGAAATTGATTTTGTAGAACCCTAGCAAGGACCCATTTTCCATTGGTGAATGGATCCTTAGTGAGGACCAAAAAAGCACATTCTACAATAGGTACACAATATTTGATCCTCTTCAAACCTGCCTTTTGATTGTTATATTAGTTAGGTTTGTTTTCTAATTATTATTTATGCATTATTACCCTCATAAATAAAATGAAACAACATCTAAGTCAAAATTAGGTCCATCCCTTTTGTAATCCATTTGGGGTGAACCTCTTTTTCTTTGTTTCACATAGAGATGTGCAAGTAATATTATTGGTAATTAAGAATTGCATGAAATAACTTACTTTTATAAAGAAAGATGTAAAACCCTAAATGTAAAATTTAATTAGGACTTAAGTAAAATTAATAAAGGGTAATCAAATATTTAATTAGACCAACACCCCCCCTAAGTGAAACTTAGGAAGAATAAGAAACATGCAAATAATGCAAGGATGGATGCATGAAAGCATGAATGGGTCCCAACTACAAGGCCATGTTACGTACCCATGTACATTTGCAAAAAGGGGAAAAGGAGAAAACTTGGTGGGATAAAAATCCTCCCCAAAAGATATAATAATGATATCCATCACAAATCCAATTGATCTCCATCCACACAGAGGATGACAGGAGAGACCATACAACACCCCCAATAATGAGATAACTTGATACAAAGAGGCACTAGAAGAACACTTGTGGAGTAACACTAAAATCCTTAATCCGAAAAGCAAGGAAAGATAATTTTGTTTATTAGAAATCATATTAGAGTCACCAAACAACTCATGATGGGATCATGATAAAGAAACCATAGATCCAATAACAAGGAACATTGTAAAACTTGCAAACTATCACAAACATGGAATCTAAGAAGCAATAGTTGATTGAAAAATAGCTAGTTCAGGTTCATCCTTCATAGCACATGAATACACTGAGAGCATGTTATCACATGAACATTTTGGTCATGTCAATTACAAATATATCCAGTAGATGAGTACACATGCATTAGTGGCAGGGATCCTTAATATTTTTTGTACCAGTGGTGTTTTTCAAGGATGTGTTATTGGAAAACATCACCAAGATTATTTTCATACGGGTAGAACCACATGTGCTAGGGCATCCTTAGATTTGTTTCATAGTGACATCATATCATTTCCAACTTCTTCTTTCTTAGTGGCCAAATATGTGCTCACATTTAATTATGACTACTCAAAAAATTCATGGGTGTACTTTCTTAAATATAAGAGTGATTCCTTTGATTCCTTCATAATCGTTAAGGAATTTTTGGAGAAACAATCTTGTCTTTTGATCAGATGGATACACACAAATAATGGGGAGGATTATGTTAATCAAAATTTTAGGTACTTTTCCATTGAGCATGGTGTGTAGCATCAATTTACAATTCCATGCACCCCTCAGTAGAATGGTGTTATTGAGCAAAGAAAACACTTTACGAAAGATGACAAAATATATGATTCAATCACAAAATATCTATTCATTTTGGGATGAAGTAGTTAATTATGCCAATTATATTCAAAATCATATGCCTCACAAGGCATTGTGACATATGAATCCTAAGGAGGCTTGGTCCCATGTCAAGCCTGATGTATCTTCATTCATAGTCTTTGGTAGTGAGGCTTGGGGAATTCATTCCTAAAGCTCAACATCAATCCATGGAGAGGAAGAGTTGACCACTCATATTTGTTAGCTATTGTGAGGATGTTAAGGCATACAATTTGTTTGATCATAATTCTAGAGAGGTCTTGTTTCAATGAGATATCCAATTTGAAGGATGCTTTCCTCTAATTAAATTCTCCATTGTCAGCTTCTCCCTCATCTCTTACTACTCACTCCTCATATCTTGAGGATTACTCATCTCTTGAGGATGAGGATGAGGATGAGGATGATGATCTAGCTATCCCACCACCTCTAGATATTCAACCATCACCCAAGTGATCCCACCATACTATTGATGCAGCTAGACCTTTGGAAAATGATCCTTTAGACTCTTGTCACACTCGTGCACAATTATTGGGTAGTATTTTTTTGATCCATATCATTTCAGATTATCCTTAGATTTTTTTAGAGGAATTTGGTATTCTTCAGTGGAATAATGCTATGGAAGATGAGTATTATTCTTTGATGAAGAATCCTACTTGGGATTTAGGTCCTCTTCCCAAGGGAATAAAGTTTGTTTGTTGCAAGTGGGTGTACTGCACCAAATATGTAGTAGATGGTTCTATTGATGTATAAGGTACATCTTGTTGCAAAGGGTTTCTCTAAGGTTGAAGGTATAGATTAAATTGAGACCTTTTCTCTTGTTGCTAAGATGAATTCTATTCGACCTGTACTTTCCCTTGCAACTTCACAAGGATGGCCAGTATTTTTGATGTATGTAACAAATTCCTTCCTTCATGGTGATCTTCATGAGGATATTTATATGTAGCAACGACAAGGTTTTACTAGGGACTCTTCATTAGTTTCTAGAATTTTTAGTTCACTATATGGTCTCAAACATAACCCATGGGATTAGTATGAGAATATGGAGAATTTTTTACTTTCTTCTAGATCCACACAATGCCATTCCAATCCTACAATTTACATTTAGATATAGGAGGGTGATATTTTGATCCTTGTGCTATATTTGAATGTTCACTAAGATTTGATGGAGCAGTTTGAGATGATAGAGCTTAGACTTATACACTACTTCTTGGTTTAAAAGTTATTCAACCTTCGGATGGGATTTCCATATTTCAACAGAAGTATTCTGTTGAAATGATTCAAAGATTTTGAATGCTTTATTGCAAGCCTGCCCCCACACCACTTCAATCAGGTGTTGTACTATTTTCCACTTATACTACTCCTTCAGTAGATGCTACATTATACAACCAGTTGGTTGGTAGTATTTTGTACCTAACACATTCACATCCTAATCTTTCATTTGCACTTATTCTTGTCTATTATTTCATACATGATCCACATGAGAGTCATTTGAAAGCTTCCAAACAAATTTTAAGATATATTCAGGGCACCTCACATTATACTATTCATTATGCATCAAGAGATCCTTAGATTATTAGCTACACTAACTCAGATTAGGCTGGTCATGTTAATGATAGGAAGTCTACTTTTGGATTTTTTTTTGCTTCGATTTTGGCCTTATTACATGGTATTGCAAGAAGAAATATGCTATTGCATTATCATCCATGAAGGTTGAGTATCATGCAATGATTTTTTCCAACTAGGAGGCTTTGTGGCTTTGAAAGTCATTGATTAAATTTGGTTTTCCTCTTGATAGTCCCACTATTCTTTAGTGGCACAATTAGAGTGGTATTCACATTTTTCACAATGCAGTAGAGCATCAATGTACTAAGTAGATAGAAATCCACATGATTTCTAACCTTGGAGTACATTCCTATAGAGTAGAAATTTGTAGACATCTTCACAAAACCTTTGGAATTTCCCCACTATCTTTAGCCACTATTGATGCTTGGGGTGAAGTAAGTTGTCCTTGTGGGATCTTCATGATGCCTTCCTTCCTTCATGTATTTTTTACATTCTTCCATCTCTTTTTTGAGTGGATTTTTTTCAATCAGGTTTTCTCCATTTATCCACTTTTCAAAGATCTTCTATTTTTTACTGCATACCTCATCAGGCCTAGTTGTTAGGAACCATTCATGCTTTCTTTTCTTTTTATAAATTGTTTTTTATAGTTGTTTAGATACTCCCTAAGTTACACTTAAGGGGGGTGTTAGAGTTATCATGTATTAGAGAATAATTAACTACTTTAATTAATTATTATTCTAATTCTCATGCACTTAAGCTAAACTTAGGTTTTCTTTTATAGTTAACTCAATACCTTATTTATGCTAACTATAGAGATAATATTAGATCAATTTATCTTGTCACATAAGATGTTGAAACTTGTCATGATCTAATCTCTTTATCATTAGGGTTTCTATTACAAAGCATTCATTATTTTTTGTATTATTCATTATGTAAGTATTTTCTTTTTGAAGAATAAAAAATATTTGTTTTGCAGAGCTCTTGAGTAGAAGTTTTTTTGTTCAATGTTTGATCATGTGGCTCATGTTATTAACAAATATGACATATATTTAATTTATGTACCATGTATTATATATTTTTTTTGTTGGATAGAGTGTAACACCTTTTTTTTATTATAAAAGAAAGGTTAAAGGGCCTTGACCCTATATATCAACATGGAACAAGCCACACAACAAGCTAAACAAAATAGAATAGAATAGAAAGGAAAAAATAGGCTTAACATCTATTAGAGATAGGCCTGCAAGCAATCCATAGAGATATAAATAGAACAAAAACTTGAGAAAAATAGCCACCCAAAAGGTGGATGAAACAACAAGAAAATCTAAAGGGACCATAAGGACCCAAAAAACTTACAAATAAGTTTTGAAGGGACTTCAAACCTAAATTACCAATATATGATCATTCTTAGAAATGTTGAACCTAACAAAACTTCCATATACAACCATCCCCCAACAAACCTATTTATCATAGAACTAATTTCAAAGCCAAAAACAATAGTTTTATCTCTTATACAATCCCCATAATAAAAAATTCCTCTCTACCTCTATAGGAGAAGTTACTAAGCATACCTTGTCCACTATAGTAAAGATTCACTAGAATTCCCAAACTCCCCCTCAAGAGGAGTTGTCTCCACCTCAATTGAAGTTGCAATGGAGAAAAATTGTTGAAGAAGCATGAGCAACCCACCACATCCTTAGAACCTAGCTCCACCTCAATAGGATGGGTCTCCACCTCAAAAGGAAAGTTATGCACCTCAATAGGAGATACCAATTACAAGACTAGGAAGATTGCAAACACATCAATCAAGAAAATACACTTAGCTACCAGGGGAAACTAAAGCACATGGTGCTTCAAATAAAACTTTGAAAGAAACCCTACCAAGAAAATATACATGAAATCTGAGTCCACAACAACATTGAAGGCCATCCACACACAAGCCACAAATGGAATAAGCATTCCATAAAGGCTTCCTCAAACAACATTACCAAACTCCAAGCCTCTGGGACCAAGAATGCAGAACATTGAACCTTAAAAATAGGGAATATCTCGCACCACCACCTAAAATAATTCCATAACAAACCCGCTATAACCACGTAAGAAATGAAAGTGATCAATATAGATTCTTTACTGAAAGTAGACTAACTCCAATAGAACCCAAGCTCCAAAGGAATTCTGAAGATTAATAATAGGTCCATAATAATATCCTTGAAATACATAGGGGCTTGAAAATATAACTCCAAGTCACTAGAGAAGAAGAACGACTCACTGAATGCGAACAAAGCAATGAAAAACACAAAGGACCCATAAAACACAATGATTCCAAAGGCTATCAAATTGACACCAGAAAAGTGAAGAGCATGAGGACAAATATATAACAAAGCACAAAGTAGCAAGATAAACAAGACCCACATACTCTTCAAATTAGTAAGAAAGAAATTTGAAATAGAAGAAGCACCACGTGCTCAGAACAACTTGTGATAAAATGAGAAACAACCTCTAGTCATACAATAAGGACTAGGACAAGCATGAAACCCAAGGTTGACATCAAATCATGACTGAGAGACACCAACAAACCAACCTCCACCAAACCATTGGTATAAAAAATAGTAACAAACAAATATCTGACAAAAAAGACCTAAGCCTTCATTAGATAGTCTACAAATAAAAATAACAACTCACCCAATAAGAGAAAAGAGGTGCAAACCTTAAAGATTGAGATGAGATAAATGATAACTATGTATTAGGAGAGAAGCAAGATAGATGGGACAAATTAAAAAAACCTTAGCATAGTAGTAATAGAGACAAATGAAAGGGTTGAAAGAACCATATTCTCATAAGGGCTTATGATGTAACAAAAAAACCTCAAGCCACATGACAAGGATGAGCTCAAGAAAAAAAAACAAGGTTGGCTTCAAACTTGGATAGAGAGATTCCAAAACATTTTCCCAACCACTAGTAGGATAAATGTCAAAAATTATAGCTATGAAAATAGAGACCAAAGCCTTAGCCATGGTAGATTTTCCCCTCATACTCACAAGAGGACCCAAAACTCTAATGCAAAGTGAGAGGAAAGCCTAGGGCCAAAAACAAACCAAAACTAGGAGATGCTAGATACCAATCCCACACAGACAAAAGCTAGGAATGGAATCAATGCAACAACCAAAAAATCCACCAAAACCCCAAGTACGTCCCCACCTAGAACATAGGGGGAAGAAGGACCGATGATGAGGTGCACGAAACAGTAGAACCAAAAGAGTCATGAGAAGAGAAAAGAGAGAAAAAAATAATCTCCCCCAAACTCCTAGTAAGATTCCAACTGACCAATAAAAGTCATCCTCTTCAACAAAATCAACCCTGCCATCACCTTCCCCTTTAGAAGGTTTCTAAACAATAGACCCACTCCATTTACCGCTCATCGCTTTACCATTTCTCATTATAAAAAATAATGTCAATAAAAAATAATGTCATTACATTTTTCTCAACTTGGGATGAAGCTACATTGTTCTTTTTAGATAATTATATGAATAATTTATACTATCCTCGAAGCAATGGGTTTAGATAAGGGTGCTACCACAATAGTGGTTTACACTTTATGAGAGATCCTTATTTTTGTTGATATGACATATCTTTAGAAAATATAATGATTTAAACCTTGAAAATTTCCATTTAAAGGATTCCAATTGAAGAGGGTTTGATCAAACCACCTTAGACCAATCCCCCTTGGATAGAACCCCCCTAGTTTTAAACCATACCTATAATGGAGTCTCCTTTACATCTATCAAAATGCTGATAAAAAACCATTTTCGATTTACCTTTCAGGGGATAAAATGATTTCATTTAAAATTTATTTTTGTAATTATGTATTCTTTATTATAAGCTTCCAAAAAAGTATAATTTTAATTAAATTAAATTTTATTATTATAATTATTTTTTATTCCTTGTGAATGTAGGTTTTTCACAGAAAATAAAGCTCTATGTTCTGCACATGTGGAAAAATAGAATATTATAATTTTTTTTAAAAAAAATATGAATGCACCAGATATTGAAGTCCTTTATCCAACAAAATAAAATAAAATTGATTTTTGATACATACAAAAAATGTTACACGTTATATAGTCGCGCTATGTTTGAATTGTAATTGGTTTGACTTCGAAATTTGATTAAAGAAAAAAAAATCAATAAAAAACTATATAACCAAGTGGA
This sequence comes from Sequoia sempervirens, assembly GCA_007258455.2. Classification (NCBI taxonomy): domain Eukaryota; kingdom Viridiplantae; phylum Streptophyta; class Pinopsida; order Cupressales; family Cupressaceae; genus Sequoia; species Sequoia sempervirens. Next base: position 200,663,112 of record VDFB02281492.1, read on the forward strand.
AGTACTATATATTGGAGTTACAAATCTAAATTCAAAATATATATAATTTTATCCTTCATGGAAAAAAGTTATACGTTATACGGTGAGTGTCACTTTTTTAAAATGTTGTTTTATGAAAAAGATTAGTTTTCGAGGGAGATGGAAAAATAAGTGCAATCTGATTCCAATTTTTTTGAAAAAACAATATTTAGAATCTACAGACAAAATTTCACAAAAACTCTAGTTTACATCATCTTCAAATTCCTCACGGTTTAGCTGCTATAGGTACCCGAAAGCAAAGATTTAGTTAAAAATATATATTTCAGTGTCCACTATGGCCAAAAATTGTAAACCACTATTGTGGGATCACCCATAAAATTATGTAAATGGTGTTACCAAGAACTATGTGTCTAAAGTTCACAAAGGAGTAGGGTGAGAAATTCTTTGGTGTTAAGGCCAAAAAATAATGTTTATTTATTTCAATATTTTTGTACTTCCTTACTTCATGAATAGCTAACATACGATCTTTATTATTGAGTTCCTAGTCTTTACTAAAGAAGAGAGTGGTGAAGCCATTAAAACCAAGATTTTTTTATGGAATAGAGAAAATAATCTATTCTATTTATTAAAAAGTGAATTTATCCATTTGTAGGTTTTTATGATTTTCTCAACTTAATTTGGGTATACAATATAGGATTTGATCATCCATGTTGGCTAGAGGAATTTTTTTTAAGTAGGGTGTAGAAGAAGAGAGTTGTTTCCTTTTGAATATTTTTTATTGTATGATAGAATTTTCCATTGGATGAATAGAATCTAGATATTTTATTACTATTTCTTATTATTTTAATACAATCATTGAATAATTTTGTGTTCTTATTCGTATCTCTAAGCCAAAGCAATCTTGAATTTTGTATCTAGTACATTTGTTCCCTATGTAATATCAATTTTAATTATGATTTGAGGAGTATTTATTTTCTAAATAAGGCATTTTCCATAAAAGAAACCATCACCTTATTATTAATGGTAGATATGATATATCTTCAAAATGGATTTGTTTTTAAATATATTATTAAACAAGGTTTTGTTCTTGACCTTGATTCTTTCTTTCAACAAGAAAATATTATGAAATTGTTGGAAAATTCTTGATCCTTGGATGGGGAGTAAATTACGGTCCCTAAACCACATGGAATAAAATTTAAAGAAATATTATTATGGGTCTTTATCTTATGAAATTGGAAGGGATATTGGGAAGGTCTTACAAATAATAATGGAGAGAATACTTGATGGAAAATTTAAAGGATATGATAATAATTTGTTTGATGATAACAACCCAAGTATCCTTTCTATTATTTTTTTTTGGGATAAAAACATATAGATCACTAAAATATCTAAATATACTAAAATCTCCCATAGCCTATTAAGAATGGATTATTCCATGGATTTTTCCCATTATATCTAAATTAAATTTAAATCCCATTTAAGGATTGCATATTCCTCGTGAAGTGGGTTAGGTAGTAAGTCCAACTAAGTCCAATTGAGGTAGGGTCATGAGCATTGAGGATCATGAAAATTAGATAGGATGATAATGTTTGAGTAGCTGTAAGCATTGAAGAGGAACCCAAAGCTACAATTTATAAATTTATAGATTTGGAATTGCATAAAATAGCTAGCCCCTTGAAACTCCTTTGTTAAGAACAATTTTTTTAGCTAATTTACCATAATATTATTTCCTTTATTCTATAATAGGGTATGTGCAGGATCATGATGGCCCAAAAAGTGGCGATATGATGGGTATGTGTAGGGAATCTGGTTGACGACCTTTTTTTAACCCAAAATTGATGAAATGAAAAGGATTTTTAAAGGATATTCTCAAATTTCCACCAATATAAATTATTCTTTACTTTGAATTTAATAAATTATTATTATTTATTTTCTATTTGAATTATGACTAAAGTCTAGATTGATAGGCTGATTGAAAAACATCTATAGCTTTCAAACGTTATCACATTTTTTGAATCTAAAACATGCGTCACATTTTATGCTTTGCATACTATAAGATTAAAAAAAAAATTGAATTTCATGAATTTTGACCGTTAAGGTGGTCGGACATATGAGTTTTATATTTTTTTAAATTTGTAATAAAAATTCATAATTAATTATTTATTTGAAAAAAATTATAAAAATGCATCACATTGGGACATGAGTCCTCTACTTATATCTAAAATCTTATAAAAAATTACTATCATTTTATTATGGTTAGGGTGGTTAGATAGACACCTACTTCTTATTTTTTCCCTGAAATTTAAGTACTACTACATTGAAATTTCAAATTTTCACCAAATAGATTTAAAAAAATAAAAAACCTAGTAGTTTAGAAACTAAATTCAGTTTGCTACAGATTCTATTCTTACATATTTTTAAAATAATATAGATAACTTATTCAATGTTTTACATTAAGTTGCCTAACTCTGATTTTTCTGAATTCTTTGCCACTTAAGGGTCTTCTTTTTCTATGATGATCATGCACATACCCAATATTTATTATTATTGTAGTAGAATAATATCAAGACTTTCGAGCTGATCTCCTCCAAGTGAGTTACAAAAATAAAATTTAGTAAGCCTGACACCCAACAATGCCATGTGTTATATGGGTGCAAGCTCAAAAGCATCTTGATCTTGAAGAATTATGGAAGGTTCATGGTTGGTTATTTAGTAGCTTACATTTTATTATTACATTTATTATTGTCATGTGACCTCAAGAGTGATTATGAGAGCTTATGCCACTATGATTGTTGCATTGTATTCCCCTAAGGGGAGTGCCAAAGGATCAAACATATTAGATATGAAACCAAGAAATGCCACATGTCATATGTGTTCAAGGTCACGAGAATCTTGATCTTGCAGTTTGTTCAAAGGTGCTCTATTGGCTATCTTATTACATGTAGGCCCGCAAGAGTGGACATGAAATCTCCAAAAAGGATCCTAATGTCCACTAGTGTCATGTGACACTTGGGTGTAATTTAAGAAGATCCATGCTCAAGGAAAGTTAAAACAAAGTTCCATTGATTTGAACATTGTCAGTTTCGGTTAGACTTTGGGATTCTATGATTGTTTTTACCCTTTCCAAGAACTATCTTTTTGAATTATATTAAAGAAAAAGTAGACACAATGCCAAGGAACTCTTGAAAACTCTCAAATTGGCACAACTATGGAATCTATGAAGCAACATTTGTTTGAGAAATGATTAAGAAATGAAATGAAGTGAAAAGATCAAAATTGCAACCTCCCAACTTTCAAAACATCAGAATAATACCCAAAACACCCTTTGGGGAAAAACTAAAATAATGATTAACCTAGGATAGATATAGAAAAAAGTGCATAGATGGAAATTTAGAGTTCCTCAATACATTTTCAACACCACGAGAATCACAAAAATTCAAGATCATGGCTTAAAGTTATAAGCTCAAGAGCCATAAAACAAGATCTAACTTCAACTAGTAATAAATACCACCAAACATCAAAATTTTGAAAAATCACCTATACCACTAGAAATACACATCATCAACTTTCTAATAATTTTTTTTTTCAAAATTTCACCATCTTGATCAAAAGTTATGAAAAAATGAAAAAGGCCTATATGAGGCACTTTGAAGACTAATAAGATTCAATATTATAGCCTTCAAGGACTAATTGGGTAGTTACCCATGTGACCATACATTGGAGAGTTAGAAAATTAAAAACACCACCACCCACTATTGGAAAAGTGATGCATGGGTGAAGTGAATGTGGTGTTGAGGTGGTAGGTTGAGGTCATGCCACCTAAGTGATAGCCCCACCCCCCGGACCCTGTGGTAATATGACCACAGTCTAGTTGTTGCAAAGACCACTAGTGAGCAAGAAATCTAGTCGGTGAAAATCTACTAGCTTTACTTACTAGAGAAAAAACTATATTAATAATCCTTTGACAAATAAATATTCATACCAACAAGTGATGGCAATATCATGTATGATTTGAAAAGACTGCAAGACTTCAGTTGGACAGTGAATGGTCAACGACCAAATCAGACATCAAAAGGAGAATATTTACCCAATGAAAGTACAAAGAATATTTTTTAGACAATATTCTAATTTGACTGTGAATATTCTATAGACTGCAACATGATGACAATCTAGGGTCATATGACCACAGAGATCTTTATGATCTAATTTTTTTTCCTTGGCCCTGACTAAAAGTGGAAAAAAATGATGATTTAGTAGTTAATTTTAGGGTTCTTGGGCCTCTCGAATGCAATGGTGAGGTTAGTTTTTTCTCAAACTTCTCCAAAAAATTAGCTACCCTCTATATATGGCAATTGAAACCCTTCCTTCAAATCCTTGTAGATCTAAAAAAATATGTTGCAATTTGATCCTCTCCTCCTTTTCCTTCCTCTTTTCGAACTCCCTTTCTTTATTCTCCTCTAACTACTTGAGTTTTAGTTTTTCCTCTTCTAAGGCTTGCACATCCTTATCTATATCATCTTCATCTTCTAAGACAAGATCAAACTCACTAGGTTAAGGAGTATAACAAACAATATTTGTTGCTTCTCTCTCAGGAGAATGGTGTGAAGCAACACTATGGGACTTAACCCTTGGTATAAAATTACCATCATTAAAAATAGATTAATATTCAGGGGTGTCCCATCTTCCTCAAAGTTAATTATCCTTTTCCCAAAATCCCCACCTTTCTTCTTCTTGTGACATCCCATGATAGCCCTCAATAATTTCATCAATGGGTAAGCCTTGCTCATTGGGATTAGGAATATCTGATCAAAATTCCTTATCATTTAAATTTATATTATCAACATTTACATCTTAATTATAACGTGTACTAGGAGGATATTCAGTGGAATTACTTGCTTCATCATTCTTATTTATCGAGGAGCCCTTCTTTCTTTTAGGAAGCTCATATTCTAACTTTTTCTCTAGATTCTTCTTCATTTTTCTTTTGGTCCCATGCATATTTTCAGACGTCTCTATCACAATTCTCCTTCACTTTCTCTTCTATAAATTCAAATGTTGCATTGGCACAAGAGACTTCAGAGTCACCGCCCATAATGTTGGGGAATAGAATTTGGTTATACTTTGGAGATGAATTCACAATTTCATAGATGACTTTGAACATAACCTAGTATGAAAGGGAAAATGGGGCTAGAATTTTATGCATAAAAATGGATTTGACTTGTTGATGAGAACTTATACAAATTGTTCTAGAAATAGTGAAGAACAATCAAATACATGACTAACTATACCAGATCTGACCTAGGGACTTTGGAATGGAAATGTCCCCAGAAGAGTCACCAATCGATTGGTTATTTTTTTGAGAACCAAAATTGATCTTAAACACTATCTATGAATATGCCACAATTCAATGGTCAATAATGGTGAGGATTGGCCAACGAATAGGTACAAGCTTGGTAGGCTTGACCTCTACTCTTTGAGCTCCATGAAACCTAGGAGGGTGATCTTGAAAACATTTTAATTGATACTCTTGTGCCAAATTACCAATATCATTGTGACAAACAGATACATTCCCACATGCTACCAATTAGATAAAATCCTTTAAGGATTTGGCTGACCCTTTAGCGAATTACTACCTAAAGCAAGGAATGAGTGGTACATTATATCATTGTACTACAATTATAGGTATGCCAAGGATTGTCATTAAGACTTGTTTTCTTTGTTAGGTATGAGTAGGCTCACTTACATCTAGGATAACCAAATTAATAGATGAGTGCTTTATCCATGGGTGACAGACTCATATTTATAACAAACTATAATACATAAAAAAATTAAACCAAGCATTTAAAGACTATTGTTATATTGGTTTGCAATAAACAACTCAAGATATCTAGAACAAAAACTAATTAGTAATCATAATACTCCGTTGCATAGATATATGATTTCATCAAAGCATTTAATTAGTTCTTTGAACTAAAGTAGAAACAAATCCTTACATTCAACTTAAGAGATTGAAGAAAATAAAAGATCATTGAACATTTCATTCATAATTAGTGCAACAAAATACATGGCAGTGAAACTTGTTCCAAATTTTGCAATTTTCATTCACATCTCATTATTGTTGTAAAACTATTATGCCTATTACAAGCTAGAATGCACAATTAATATTCAACACTATTCTATTTCCCTATTGTTGAATTAAAAAATTTGCTCTCACATGAGCTCAAAATGCTTAACCATCAAAACACCCATGTAATTGGCCTTGAATTCCCATTTATAGAAACATGGGAGAAACAAGTTTCAGGCCAAATTACAATTGCAGTCACATTTTACATCTGACATAAATTTGCATTTTAATTTAAAAACTTCCCCAAGTGGTTATATTTGCACCTTTGAAAGAGAGGGAAAGCACATAAGATGAAATTCATTTCTATTTGTTGCAGAATATTTACCCACCTTCCAAAAGGAATATTTCATTCATTGCAACATCGTCAACTATCTTCCTCACAAGCCAAAACATTTCTCCACATGCATGCCCAGTCAACAAAATATTGAAACAATATAAGTAATTAAAAAAATAATGGTAGACCTGTCCATGTCAACGCTTTTGTAATCATTTTTTATGTTAGGGAGAAAACAATATTTTTCAATACTTTAACAAAAGCCTAATCTATAATATTTCAAGGTTATGCATTTTTTTCTCCTATTTGTTAATCACCATGTATGTCATCATCCTTCATACATAGGCTCACTCGATAAAATTTTCCAGCCTTGTGTTATATTCATCCTCAGTTGGCCATTTAGCATTGATGTCAATCAGGGGAGGTCTTCAAGCCAAACAAAACAATCTCAAACAAAAACAACAACTCCCAAATCACAAATCTTCAAATTCACCTTATCACATCAAATCTTCACTATTCCTTATAGTATTGCCTCCTTAATGAATCAGGTATATCTTTTAGAGAGGTTCCTCTCAAATCAAGAATATCACCTTTTCAAAGACCCATTAGGGCACACAACAACATATCACAACAACCTTTTAGGTCACGTTTTACCTTCGTCACAAAATCAGGCTTCTCATGCTAAGCAACTTGACCAATTAGGTCACTTTTTCAAAGAAACTTGTCTCCAAACCTCTTCTTAACCCCTAAACCCACTTGGGAAGCATTCCACAAGTTACAAAACAAAATATTTCATAATTTTTTCCAGAGAACTAGTCTCCAATACACGAAACCTTGAAACCCTACTTTGTATCAATTTTTATAGGGTTTTAATGAAAATATGACTTTCAGGCTTCCTCTAACCTTTTTGCCACTTGAAAAACCTCCAAATACCCTTGCACATGCTCAGGGAATCAACAAATAATGCTGCCACAAACAATTTCATGCATTTCCATATCCTAACCTCAAAATTTCACAAGAAAACACACTTTTCTCTTCTAGGGCATCATGCCCAATTCTTTATTCAGCCTCCCCTGCACTCACAAACCTTCCTAGCATTTATCCATACTAAATACTACCCATTCCACTAAGATACAGTGCATACAGATGGTGGAATGGGTCGAGTTACATGTTTAAGACAATAAAATCCTTATCTCTTCAAGTTCAGACCCATTCATAGTAAATCAACAATATATTGCACTAAACTCAATGAAGATCCTCAAAATTGGATTCAAATAAAAGGTACAATATTATACTATTCTATTCAATTCAACTTGAATCAATATGACATTGTATGGTCCATACAATAGCCCTGTAATAACACTATACAAAAAGCAATGTTCAGAAATTAAGGAAAAATAGTGATTTTATTGTTCAAAATATTCTATAAATTCACAACCAACCTCTTACAATGAGGCTTGCATATATTTTATAACTTTTCCCTCCTAATACAACTATCACAACCTCCTAAAACTAACCTTTGAATGATATGACCGTTGAGCTTCCATCAACATACAATTTTGTAATTTTTTGCTTGAAATCTTTTTACAACATTTTGCAATTTTGCAATAATAACCCAAATGACCCCTAATCACACTAATAGGACTTATTACATCACAAATTGGTCCATATGACCTTATTTAACACAAAAAGACTCAAAATTCTAAAGCCTACTGATCAATAACCTTGATTGACAATTTTTTCCCAATGGTGCCCTTGCACCATACATCCCACCTTTAAATTTTTCCAAGTCTCTTGGAAATGATGTTGCAACTTGTCCTTCTTTGTTTTCTTCTTTCCTCTGACCTTCTTGATCTCTTTCATCAATTACACCTTGCCTTTGGTTCATATTGTTCTTGAAATTCTTTCCCTCATCACCACTTGAATCATGCTCCATCATTACACACTAATCTGTGTGTGTCCTTCAATCTTTTTATCATCACACACTAATATTATATCCTCTTTCACTTTTGCACACAATTCCTTATGAACTTCCCTCTCTTCCACTTTTTCTTCATGCTTAATCCCTTGCCAAATATTCTCCTTGACTTCATATTTTGCTCAATCAGACTTGCAAACATTTGCATCATCAAACTTAGGAACCTCTATCCCTAGTACCACTGTCTTATCAGTCCAAGAAACCTTTGTTTTCATAGTATGCAACTGTCTGTTGACTTCCTTTTCACCATAGTACAAATCACTATCCCCACTATGATCTCATCATGTTGCTTCAACCCACTTTGTTCTCCTACAACAAATCCATCATTGACCTTCCTTTGAACTACCCTTGTTACCATTTTATCTTCTCTTTTCCACAACATAGAAGCGTCTTCCTCACCTTCTGTCTTCACTTTGTTTACTTTCCTTCTATCTACTGTTCCAACAATCTCATGCTTTGAAAAGGCTACAAACCCCATACTCTTGTCTTCCTTTATGCTAACAAACTCTCTCTTTCCAATCATGATGATCTTACCTTGTTCCTTAGTTTCTTCCACCAACATAGTTAATATGAATGTGTTCCCATCTTTCTCAATTGTATAGGTATTTTTTCTCCCATCATAAATTGGAGACCTGTCAAATTGCCAAGGCCTTCCAAGGAACACATGTCAACAAATTGTACAATTTTTGCACACACGCCCCACTGGAGGTAGGGACCCTCTTTTTCTTTTGCATCTCTACCTCTTGGCTTGGTCAAATTTAGGTTTTGCTCTTCTTGGGAGGTTATTTTGGGATTGAGTCTAGACTAGGTTTGATGAGGACAATATTTTGAGGCTCTAGGGGAAATTGGCCTATCTTGGAATTTGAAAATGGGGATTTTGAAGCAAATTTTCAATGTTACATGTAAATATTTTTGCACCAGTGGATAGAGGATGAAAAATTAGGTGGGGTTGATTTTTGAACTTTTTGAAAATTCCTTCTAGAAAAGAAAGTTGAGGTTTAGGGGATTTTGACCCTACAGGGAATTCGGGAAAATCCATCCCTGATGGAAAATCCCGAAATTCCAAGACCCCTCAAAAACCTGAAATTTTCAAAAATGGAAAAAAATGATTTTTTTTTCCAAAATAGAATTTTTTTTCAAAAACTAATTTTTTTCCCAAAATGGAAATGTTTCATGAAATGCAATTTTTTCCAAAAATAGAAATTCTTTCTTGAAATTTTAAAATGTTCATGAATATGAAATTCTTGAGATGGAGAAAAAAAAATTGAATTTTATTCTCCAAAAATGGAAAATTTCCGAAAATGGAAAGTTCCCATTAAAAAGTATAAGTTTTTTTAAAGGCCAAAATTTTATTTAAGCTTAATTTGGATTGGATTTTTAACATGTGAGCTACTAATGATGATATCTATTTTTCAGCATTAAATAAATATTAAAAGGGGAACTTGCATATGGATTTGTGCCAAAAGGGAAATATGGAAGAGTTCAATTCAAAATTTAAAAGTGGGGCCTACATATGAATCCATGCCCAAACTGTTTACAAATGGAAGGAGTTTCTGGAAGACATCTGAAGCTGATTTCATTATCCAGTCAAAATTTTCATTAATGACAAGCTGGCATAATATTGTTTTCTCATTGTTCCATGATGTAGCTACTTTTATGCAATTGGATGATGATGTACCATGAGCTCCCAAATTAAATGTAACAACTTGATGCTTCTAGAAGTGCAATTGCAACCATTGGATGAATTAAATCTTGGCCATTGATTCAAAATGTAATTTTCTATAAAAGGCCAGTGCCTTCTGGGTATGTGCAAGATCATCATGGAAAAACAGGTCCTTAAGTGGCAAAAAATTTAGAAATATCAGAGTTAGGCAACTTGACGTAAAAATTTGAATAAGTTATCTATATTATTTCAAAAATATGTAAGAATAGAATCTGTAGCAAATTGAATGTAGTTTCTAAACTACTAGGTTTATTTAAAAAATAAATAAATCTATTTGCTGAAAATTTGAAATTTCAATGCAGTAGTAATTAAATTTCAGGGAAAAAATAAGTAGGTGTTTGTCTGACCACCCTAACCACAATAAAATGATAATATTTTTTTATAATATTTTAGATATAATTAGAGGACTCATGTCCCGATGTGATGCATATTTTTTTGTAATTTTTTTCCAAGTAAATAATTAATTATAATTTTTTTATTACAAATTTTTAAAAATATAAAAACTCGTATGTCTGAGCACCTTAACTTGGTCAAAACTTCATGAAATTTATTTTTCTTTTTTTAATCCTATAGTATGCGAAGCATAGAATGTGACGCATGTTTTGGATTCAAAAAATGTGATACCGTTTGAAAGCTATAGATGTTTTTCAATCAACCTCTCAATCAGGACTTTAGTGGTAATTGGAATAGAAAATGAATAATAATTACTTATTAAATTCAAAATAAAGCATAATTTATATTGGTGGAGAGCTAAGAATATCCTTTAAAAACCCTTTTCATTTCATCAATTTTGGGTGAAAAAAAAGTCATCAGCCACATGGGCCATCATATCAGTTACATATTGCCACATTTTGGCCCATCATGATCCTGCACATACCCTTCTCATTTGTAAAAGAGGAAAGAGACTAGGTTAGAAGAGCTGATTAGAAGGCAGAATTGGCTAAGTTAGGAGTTAGATTATGTAAGATAGTAGTTGTAGGAGAGGAAAGAGACTGGAAATTGTTATGTAATGCTGGAGAAGTTAATGCAATTGGATTGTTGATTTGGAAAGCTTTGTGTTACACTTTGGTAGTTTATGGTTTCTTGTTCTTGATTCTCAGATGTTAGATGTTAGATTTCAGTTTTTTTGCAATGATGGTGAAATGTTAATGATGTTGATCGATCTCTAGTCCATACTTTTAGCAATTTTTTTAATTGTGATTTGTTATGTAAAGTTAGTCTGGGCCTTATTTTATGCTAAGTTCAACTGTGGATGCTTGTTTGCATTGCGCCAGTTATTGGGTATGTGGATGAATATTCATAGTCTGAAAATCTTTAGTTTCCTTAGAAGATTGCACCATTTCTACAGAGTTGCAGGATTGTCCTTGATCAAGCAAAGATTGGTTTTATTGGAGATATGTCCATTTGCAGCATTCATCATTATTGTGATTGATCTTAGGAGCTAGTTTAGAGTTGAATCTCTCTTAACCCTTGTCTCTTTTTTTGTTTATTTTTAATTTGGGTTAGTTTTAGGATTAAAAGCATTACCATATTATTGCATCTGATGAAAGTACACTTCCATCATTGTTCATTTGTTAGGACCCTTGTGATTACCAACATTTTCACATTTATCACTGAGTTGTTTATGCATTGTCAAGACTTGACATTAGAGACCTTGGGGTTATCTCTTGAGGCTTGCTGATAGAGATTTACCTTTCAAGAGAGATAGAATATCATATTATGTATGAGTTGTTGTTGTGTAGAAAACACCATCAACACAACTCATAGGAAAAATATCACATATGACCTTGTCTCTATATCTACCAATTTGAAACTCAAGTGAAGCTTGTTCATTTACCACAATGGATTGATTATCAATTACCCAAGACACTTTATAAGGTGTTTCCCTAGGTGCTCTTTCTAATTTAAATTTGTCTACCATTTCACTAGACATCATATTGTTAGTACATCTAGAATCTACTATCACCTTACATACCTTATTTTTTGCATTTACAAGTTGCCTTAAATAATTCTCTTCTTTGAATCAACTCCTTCTCCTTGGATGTCTTCAAGAGTTGTCTCTTCATCATCAATGTTTCTCCTACCTATGGAGCACAACTATTGGAATTTGAACTCCCAACTTCATCTTCTTGGACAATTTGAGCTCTTCTTTCACTTTTCCTTTCTCCACCACTTGATGTAGCACCAAAATTTTCAAGAAACTTGTAGGATGGATGAAAAAATTCATTGCAATTGAAGAACCTACCAGAAAATATGTTTAAATTTCTTCCTCCTCCAAATCTGCCTCTTGAACCTCTAAAGCCACCTCTAAAATCTGTAATTGATTCTTCTCTTTTATGTGCCTCTTCTTGACCCTCACTTGTTTGTCTTGAAGAAAAATATGTACCTCTTCCCCTTGAAGTGTTGCCTCCACCTCTAATTTTCTTCTCTTCTCTTCTTTTTACTTTTTCCTCAGCCTTTAGTGCCATTTGAGAACATTCTTCAACACTCCTTAGATTTGCCAAAGCCAATTCATCCTGAATATTCAATCTCAAACCACCCAAGTACCTAGCTATATTTCCATCCTAATTCTCATTATGGTTAGAACTCATACTTAACTTATATAATTCTTCAGTGTATTCTTTTACATCCATTTCATTTTTTCTTAAACTTTGAAGCTTCCTAAACATTTGTATAACATAATCAGAAGGGAGAAATTTACCTTTCATCTTGGCTACCATCTTGTCCCATGATACAATCTTGGATTTTCCTCTCTTTCTTCTCTCTGACTTCTCATAGTCCCACCACAAAAGTGCATGACATTTTAGTTTTGTCTTAGCAATCTTGACTCTCTATTCTTCAGGAATGTCTTCACACTTGAAGTAGTTATCCAAAGATGTTATCCAATCTAAGAACTCTTATTAATTTAGGTTCCCACTAAACTTTAGAACATCAATCTTTACCTTGTGCTTATCACTCTTGACTTCCCTTAACAATTTTTCCATTCTCTGATCTTGTGGATCTAATTCTTCATCCACATCTTCAAACTCTTCTTCCTCTTCTTCCTCTTCTTCCTTTGAATCACTTTCAACCTCATATCTCCTCTTTCTTGTTTCTAAATTTTCCAATCTTTCCCTCAATTATTTGATGTAACATAATTATCCCTCAAATCACTCATCTCCTTTCCCATATTTTTCCCTTTAGGAGGCATCTTTACTGTTTGTCTTTTCACCTTCCAATCTTTCTTCTGCAAACTTCAATCTTCTTCCTCAAAGATCTGGTACCTTTGATCTAATACCAATTTATTTCAATCAGGGGAGGTCTTCAATCCAAACAACATAATCTCATACAAAAACAACAACTCCCAAATCACAAATCTTTAAATTCACTTTATCACATCAAATCTTCACTATTCCTTGTAATATTGCCTCCTTAATGAATCGGGTATATCTTTTAGAGGGGGTGCTCTCAAATCAAAACCAACACCTTTTCAAAGACCCATTAGGGCACACAACAACATTTCACAAAATATTATTAGGTCACTTTGGACCTTCATCACAAAATTAGGCTTCTCACGTTGAGCAACTTGACCAATTAGGTCACTTTTTCAAGAAAACTTGTCTCCAAACCTCTTCTCAACCGCTAAACCCACTTGGGAAGCATTCCACAGGTTACAAAACCAAATATTTCACAATTTTTATCAAGATACCTCGTCTCCAATACACCAAACCTTGAAACCCTCCTTTCTAGCAATTTTCATAGGGTTTTAATGAAAATCAGACTTCCAGGCTTCCTCTAACCTTTTCACCACTTCAAACACCCCAAAATACCCCTAAAAATGCTCAAGTAATCAACAAATAATGCTTCCCCAAACAATTTCATGCATTTCCATACCCTAACCTCACAATTTCACAAGAAAACACACTTTTCTCTTCTAGGGCATCATGTCAAACTCTTTATTCGACCTCCCTTGCACTCACAAACCTTCCTAGCATCTATCCCTACTAAAAACTAACCATTCCACTAAGATACAATTCCTAGAAAAGGTGGAATGGGTCGAGTTACATGTTTAAGACAACAAACCCCTTATCTCTACAAGTTCAAACCCGTTCACAGTAAATGAACAATATAATGCACTAATATCAATGAAGATCCTCAAAATTGGATTCAAATAAAAGCTACAATAGTCTCCTCTACTATTCAATTTAGCTTGAATCAATGTGACACTATACAGGCCATACAATATTCCTACAATAACATTGTACAAAAACAAATTTTCAAAAATTAAGGAAAAATAATTATTTTATTGTCCAAAATATTCTATAAATTCACAACCAACCTCTTACAGTGAGTCTTCCATTTGTTTTATACCTTTTCCCTCCTAAACTAACTATCACAACTACCTAAAACTGACCTTTGAATGGTATAACTATTGAGCTTCCATCAACTTACAATTTTGCAATACTAACCCAAATGACCCCTAATCACACTAATAGGACTTATTACATCACAACTTGGTCCATATGACATTATTGAACATAAAAAGACTCAAAATTGTAAATCCTACTGATCAATAACCTTGGTTAACAATATTTTCCCAATGGTGCCCCTGCACAAAGCATCTGCCAACTTCTATATCTTTGGACTATGTTGATTATACAGTCTTGCATCGATTAAAGCCATAGACTCTTTAATGAAAGTGTCCATTATCATTTCAATTCCAGTCATGTTATCTATGTTTGGATTCAACATAGAGTAATAAGTGACACTTAGCATCAATTTACCCTGAGGGAGCAAGTCTCCTAACTCATCCTTCAACTTTTCAAACTCCTTTAACTCATCCTTATTATCCAATATTTTAGGCATACCATGCCCTTCCATCTCTCTAAACATTTTCAATTTGTTTTGGAGTTGAATACCCAATTTTCCATGAAAATTTGTTATTTCATTCACCAAATTAATGGTTTGTAATATTTCAAGAATATTAGTAGGAACTTCAAGATCTTCTTGCATCTTAGACATCATTTCTTTTAGTGTTCCTACTCTGGTGCTCTATTTGGTCCACTCATTTTGGAAATCCTTTTGAACTTCCAGATAATTGTTGATTGTCTCATTGATGTTTTCATAAGCAACCCACACATCATCAACTCTGTTTAACAATTTTGTTACTCTATGTTTTAATAATACATCCTCAAGAATATCATTGACTACTTAAACTATTTACATCTTTGCATTCTTTGTGTTGTCCTTTTCTATTTCTACTTATTTTTTTGAGCTCTAAATCCTTAATTCTAATATTTCTCTATCTTGTGTAGAAAAATCTAAAGAGGAAGGTGAAGCTAGTGCTCTTATTGATTAGCTAGCCTGAATAGTAGATCTCATCTTATTGATATCATCCAAATCTTTTTTGTAATCCTTCAATAAAGAATCATATTTCTTCTGAGATATTTGTGTTGTATTAGCACTAAGCATTGCAACATGTATAGTCAATTTTGTTGCTTGGATAGGAGTTATATCTGCAACTCTTTCTAACACCATTAAACCAATGAATTCTTCAATAGTCCTAACAACCTCATGTTTCCTAGTGTTAGAAGCCATAGAAAAAATTGCAAGAGTGTGCAATTTAGGACTATAACCAGACCCAAACACTCGGTTATCAAAGTGCTCCTCAGATATAGAAGCATGTGGGTATCCTCTTATTGCATAAAGTGTAATAGTTGAGGTGAGGATACATCCTAGAAACAACATAATTCCACTTTCTGCCACAAATTTTTAGGCTTTTGCAAGAGCAATGGCTACAATTTCAACTTCCTATTGTTGAGATGGGTCCATACCAACTTTATCTTGCTCAATCCTCTCTTTTAGTTCTTTGCTTCTGTATTGAATAATGAATTCTTTGAATTCCTTTGTTTGCACAAATGCTTCATCGACAAGGAATTCATCACAAGACTTGATCCTTGGATCATCATTGACCTTTTCATCACACTCCCATTTAACCATTCTATTGATTAGGGAATATTTGAATCAAGAGCATTATCAATTTTAGGAGAAGGGAATCTCCTCTCCACTTCCTCATTACTAGGAATATGTTCTACCATCTATTCCTCCCTAATCACTTCAACATCCCCTCCTTGCAACTTTGGAAAATCCATGGCTTAGGGTTGTGGCTCTAGGATATATTGTGCTCTCTCAGTAGCTTCCTTGGGCTTTTCCTTAAACTCTCCACTTTGAGAAACATTCAATTTTGTAAAATCCCTTTCAAAAGTGTTCTCAATTGCATCATAAGAGCTCACATAAAATGCATTTCTCTTAATGATATCTTCCTCAATGTTACATATGGTTGTCCATTCCTTTTTCCTTAACGTAATAGCCCCATCACTTTTCAAGTTTCTCAATACATGATCAATATATAGAAAAACATGAGAAAAACAAGATAAACCCTTACTTATTCTTTTTGCATTTACAAAACCCTTAGGGTCAAAACTCCTAACCTCATCAACAAGCATCCTGAGGTTATTTAACATTATCCCAAACTTCTCAAATGCTTCCTTTGTAGTAGGTTTGAAGTAAGGAAAGGAACATTGTGGCACTACAACTAAGCCTTTCTTAGGAGTTTTTGAGTAGTTCCTTGTCCATAAAATTGAGCTTCCACATCAACTCCATGAATGCTAATTTGTCAGAAACATACAAGGGTAAACAATGTTGTGCCACCTTAGATCCATAGGCCTTAATCAATGCATACTCCGAATGTAGGAACAAATTAGCCCAATTATGATATTCTTTTGTTCCTTCCACATCTTCAGGGTGCATGACATCCTTAATTAATTTTAACAATCTATAAATGGGTGCAACACCCAAAGTCTTCAAGATACCATATCTAATAACATTACAAAATAATAAATAGTTTTAATGGGGACAATTCTAGTCCCAAATATATGTCCACATTTGGACAAGTAAATCATTATTATCATTATCCTTCTACCTCAACTTTAGCTTCTTCTTGCATTTTTCTTGTCCCTTAAATAGAAGCTTGTGCATTAATAGTAAATAATGTAGGAAACTTAGAGGAATGTTCCCTTGCTTCAAACTAATTAAATCCTTATGCATTTGTTCTATAATGTGGGCAACATAATCAAAACCCATGTTTTAATTTAGATTTTATATATCTATCACCATCACAAACAATTTCATGGCTATTATGCCACCGAAGATGTAGGCTAGAACCTTATTCAAACAATAATACATGTTCTTGAAATAATTAACAAATTCATCACATTCAAAGAGCTCTAGGCCCCTAGGACCAAATCCTCCCTTGTTATCCTTTCTATGCCCTACAAGCACATTATTCTTGTATGAAAATCTATTTTTCTCATACTCATTATACAATTCCACATGACTAATATTGACTGTATAATTAGGGTAAAACCTAAACACAACTACAATTTTATCCCTTGTTACTTCAAGGATCAGAGTTCCATTATCACTCTTGATCTTCCTATACTTAGGATCATAATGTTTAGCTCATTCCAGCATTACATCCACTTCTACAAACACATTTAGAACAACAAGCCTCTGAAGGTTAAGCTCCCATAGATATCTAGCTAGTTGTCTAGCATACTTTCTATTAAAAGCATATAGAAAAAATTCCCATCTACTCTATACCTGAGCACATTCACCAATGCCACTAGCAAGGTAAATTAATCCGCTAGTTACAACATCATGCCCAATAGGTCTCTTGCTAATTTGTGACCCGTCCTCTTTTATTTCTTCAGAGGAAGCCTCCATAAATCTGGCATTGGTCCTTTTCTCACCATTTGGCTTTGGAGATTCCATAGGGACATTTGATGTAGGTTTAAGTGCTTCAGGTGCATCTAGTTTAGCCATGGATGTCACATCCTGGGTCTTACGTATCTTTACCCTCTTCTACTTAGGTTTTCTTTTAGGTAAGATGCTAGACTCACTCGGTTCAGGCTCACTCATTTTAATAGTGTGTCAAGACTAGGGTTTGAAAATTTTCAATTCACAAAAGGGTCTACTTATCTATACTCTTAACAAAAAAAATTGCACAATCAAACTCTCCTAGACATCAAGCAATTCTCACTTAATCCAATTTGAGAAGGTATGATAGATGATCCTGAGTAAACCCTAAGCACTTATAATTCTCATACTTCTTGTTAACCTAGATTGATTCAATTCAATGCAATTAACATAATTCTTTTTTATTATCTACTTACCCGAGAAAGAAATTGTTGTTACTGCCTCTACAATCATTTACTAGAGCTCTTCACATCATTTCCTTGAACTAAATTTTCTTTTCTACTCTTGAATGATTGCAATTATGTGATGAAACAAGCCAACTACCTTCTTTATGGACAAGAGAATGAACATATCATGATTAGTCACTGATAGAAATCTTGCAAGAGTGAGTTGACACCTAGCCATTTCAGTCTAAATCTTGGTCATTTGATCATCTTGTTTTAAAACATATCAGTGTCTCTCATTTTATCTTGCTAATTTTCTTTGCTTTTAGCAATGCCCCCCTAGATGTTGTCATGTAGCCTTTATTCATCTTAGTTAACTTTTATTTGCAACCCATCGCACATCACTACTTTCGTTCGTGCTCCTTCTAATTAATCTATGATGTCTTAGGACTTAGTGATGAGAAAAATATTCCATTGAATATGCCATCGCTCATCATTGATTCATTCTTTAGATCTTTTCTTGTACCTATGATAGTTCAAATTGGTGCGATGGGAAATAGACTTAATAGTCTATCACTCATCATAGATATATTTCTTTCTCAATGAATTCTATCAATGATGCAAACATTCGTGCAATAAGATCTCAATTGTTGGATCAAGGTACTCCTTTGATTATATTCATCTTGCATCGCACATCACTAATCCATATCTCAATATTCAGTTCATATAAGTGATGGGAGAGAAGTGGAAATGGAACAAGATCAAGCCACATGTTCATGTTTGAAAATCAAAGGCACAAAAATTATCTCCCACAACAATACTTTAAATCAATGATAGAAGATTGGAATAAAGGACCTCATCACTTATCGCTAGTTTAGAAAACATAAGTGAAAAAATATCTACAATGAGTGATGAAAGGAAATAAAAATAACTTTTAAGGTTGCCATGCATCACTAATTCAAGACTTAACACTCATAAGAATTTAGTGATAGTGAAACTTCCAACAATACAAAGGAAATTTCTCACATCGCTCATCACTACTTTGAAACTTAAAGTTTAAATTCTATCCATGATAAGTGATACAAAGGGGATAAGTTCATCGCATATCTCTAATTTGAAGCCAATGATCTAAATTCAATCTGCAATAAGTGATATGTTAGGCAATGAATGCAAACTTAAGTGAATCAATTATGCATGTGCTTAGATATTGTTTTAACAATCGAGGAATACCTAGCAAAATGGAATGAAATATCCTAAAAGACATGAAGATTTATGTAAATGATGTGAAGGCCAAACAAGGCCAAAGTATCAACCTTATAAAATAAAGGATTTTTTCAAACCAAGGCATTGGAAAAATTTAGATGATGGTCAATGGGAAAACCTAAACACAAGGGGTCAGCCATTTCATGAACTCAAGGACATAATTTGTTTTAACTTGACTAGTAATGGATCATAACATGTCGAAAAAGGATTAGACTGAAAGATTGAAAGGGTTTATACAAAGGAGAAAATCAGCCATGTAAAACAACTCCCCATATAAAACCATAAACCCTAATGTTTGACAAATGAAGAGGATACCAAAGAGAATGCCTTTTCAAACTAGTGGAACATGAAATTTGAAGGTTTCACCATAGTGTACATGTATGTATAATGTAGAATCACAAATAAGGAATGTGAACTATTCAATAGAGAACAAAAAAAAAAAATGTTTTATAAATGATTGTGATTACTGAAACCTAGGAAATAGGGTTCTACCTTTTAGGAGATGGAACTAGGGATAAGGACCTATTTCACTTAGTTTCATTCAAGGAAACCCTAGACATCTCAATCTAAGGATGAAATATGGGAAAGAGATCTACTAAAGGTTTTCCTAGGGAATGATTAAATACTAATGAGGGGTTCACCAAAAAGATAGGGATTGGAAAGACAAGAAGTGCAAAAGATATGCAAAACCTAATTATAAGACCTAGATTATGAAAGTGAAATGCAAAATAAAAGACTAAGAAAGGATGGAGGTGCACCTGGAAACTAAAGAGGCTTGAATGAAAGCATGAAATCCTATAATACTATTTTTTGATGTTGAGTATGACTCATACACTCTAGTAGGGGCGATTTAGTCCCAATTTAGCCTGGTTTCATGTTGAAACTAGAATCAAGAACTACTGAATAAGTATCTACAAAAAAAAAAGTCTTAAAACAGGTGGACATGGAAAATCTACCAATCACACTTGATCCTGATTACTAACACCGCTTCATTCTAAATAATCCCCTTTGCTAATCGTTTAATTTGGATAGTTTGTATTTGATTAAATTCATCATACTTCATCTCTTAATTAAATAAATTAATTTTATCTAATTAAGTCATCATCTCCTATTAATTGAATAAATCAATGTTATTTAATTAACCCTATAGTCTCTATTTAATTAAATAGTCCATTTTATTTAATTAAATTTCTAAAGTCATTCTATTAAATTAAATCAATATTTATTTAATTTAATCTAACATCATCCCTCTTTAATTAAATAAATCAAAATCTTTAATTAATTAAGTCTAAATCATATTCCTCTCACTTTGATTTAAATCAATCCAAAAATTTAAATCAAATTTTACATTAACTAATCTCCTTTTAATTTAATCAAATCTCTATTAAATTAATATTAATCACCTAAATCCTCTTCATTTTTCCACTTGCTCAAAAAATCATTTCTTTTGATTTAATAAATCTTTTAATTTCTCTCAACATGGCATCAAAAGGGAATATTCCTCCAAGTTTGAAACTCCCTCCAAGTGGATTTTTCATTCCAACAAGGCATTAAAAGTCTCTTACATGTCCTTGTGCATTGAGCCAAGTGGCATTTAATTCATTTCTTTCTCCCTCCAACATGTTATTTCAAAAATTTGAAATTCCACCTAATATCATTTATTGGAAAATTCATCAACATGTGATCCACCTTCATCCTCTCACATCTTGATAAGGGGCATGTGGCCATTCATTGATGATTAATCCCACATTCATCCTTTTTGCCTCATTCTCCAACATTCTCATCTATAAATAGGATTCTTTCCTTTGTATTTTGGATCCACAACTTGATGGAAATTAATAATCCTCAGATTTTAAATTTTTCTCATTCATCTTTCATCCATTTTCAAGTTTTATAGCTAGGTTATGCAGGATTTTCTCCAAGGAATCATCAAATCACAATCAAGGCATCACAAAGCTTACAAGGGATTGGGAAAGGGCCATTTTCCAAATCAAAATGGCACCAATTCCCCCATGGGATTGAGAGTTTGCATGCTCTAATAGGATTTAATAGCTTTCTTTGTTGTGTTCTTCATTTATTTCCTATTTTTTGCATTGTAAATGAATTCTATGGGGAATGTGGATTTAAACTTGCATATTGATCTAATTGTGTGATTTTTTGTTGTGTTTGTGTAGGTCTACAATCTGCATTCACATTTTGGCACTAGAAGGGGGTGAATCTAAAGATATTGACACTATTTTTTTCAAAAAATATGTGATTTTTTGAACTTTTTTGTGCTGATAGGAAATTGTGTTACTATCAATCTAGTGGCACCATACATTGACACTACCAATCTAATGGCACCATACAACGATGTTGCAAACTCCAAACTCTGTCACTAAGGTCTTCCTTGCCCAGAAATTCAAATTTCCAAACTATGACGCTTGACCATTTCTCTATCACTGAATTTCCAAATTATGAATTATGTCGCTTGCTCAAAATAGCACTGCAATTGTGCTCACTAGTATTGGTGCAAAGCATCTCTATCAATCCTAACAGTGCAATATAGCATTGCTAACCTCTTCAAACTATGTTGTATAGGAAGATTGTGCCACTGGAGTTGGGTTAAAGGCACTTTTTTATTTAAATTTAACATTTGTTTTTTTATTCTGGTTGATTTTTACTACTAATTGGGTATTTGACCTCTATTTCTATAGTTTAACTAGTTTTTATAGGTTGGATTAATCAAAGGTGAAGGAGGGAAACAAAGATGAGAGATTCTATGATATCATCATCTCATTATATCTAGTGTTTTTAAACACTTTTGGGGAGAAATTATAATCTCTTCTAAGAATTTTCTATCTTTCATGCTTTTAGGACTCAATAGATTTCAATTTGGGTTTAAAAAGAACAAGGAAAAAGGATTAAAAAGAACCTTAGGAAACTTACTATATTTTGTTTAAGGTTAAACAATTGAACAGGCAACTTTCACTTTTCCTTTTGGTGCTTAAAAACAATCCAATTATTGATTTAAGGGATTAAAATGAACATGTGTTTCTATTTCTTATAATCTATTATCCAAAATAATATCATATAAAATATGTATGCACTTCTTTTGCACCTCATGGAAATCTTGAGAATCAAAAGGCCTTTTGTGATATTAAGTTGTATAAGTGATTACCTCCACACTTCAATTTGGATTCTAAAATTGAACAAATCTTGCGAGTGTGAGTGGAGTATAGCATGTGTGTTCTCTCTTTGTTTCTCAACAAAGATCAATTGAACTATGAACATACTAGCTCACTTTTTTCTATCTTTAGAGGGCCTTCTTTGTGGGAAAAAGTAATCACCTAAGGGAACTATCCAACCAGGAACACGCTAAAGCCAAGCGAATTCCACCCGGTATATAAGTGTGGGTACTTGAGGAAATTTCAAGTATCATGAGGATTGTTCCGACAAGAAGGGAAACAATGATTTCTTGCCATATGGATGATCCCCCATGAACAAAACGCTTATACTAGAACCTTTTGTTTAGAAACCCAAATCCTTATCTATTTGTTGGTGCAAGAACAGTTGTTCTAAGTTTGTCCCACATTTTTTCAATTCTTGGTAGAGATGAGAAGTATGCCATGAGAGTTTCATGGGTACTAAAGCTTGGCTAACCCATAGAAGTGAGTGTTGTGGAAGGGAGCTAGTGTGGTCAAGTTTTCAATCATCTGCCAAGAATCAACATAGTTGGATTTATCCAAGTGGGAAATCAACAAATATTGTCTCATTATATCCTAGGGTTGTGCATCATTTTGGAATCAAAACACTTGGCTTGGATCTAAAACATTGGAAAACATACATTCAACATGAGCATCAAATTTCAAACAATTTAGAGGAAGAAATACCTTCGAAAAAATTCAAGTGCTATTTCTTTCCCTAGGGATTCCATCCTTAGAGGCTTCTAAGTGTTTGAATTTATATCTCAATTTTCTCTCACTAAAGTCAAAATTAGGGAACTATTGCTTTGATTCTCTTGATTTCCACATAATGGACCTTGTGGGATGAAAAGGAAATTGAGACATAGACATTCAATTTGAAAAACTAAGCAAGAAGTGTGGATGTGGTAAAAAGCAATTCATTAACCAATATTAAATCAATTAAACCCCACACATGTGCTTGATCTCTTTGTCTTATGTTCTTCCAAGCAAAACATTGTTCTTTTAGTTTGAACTACTCATAGGGTAAAGCATTCTCTTCACTATCTTGGTCTTGCAAATAAAGTCCCTCTTAGGTTCATCTAGGGTCACAATCAGACACTTCATCCATCTCAAACACCAATCGAAACCCATCGCACAAACAACTCTTAGAATATTGGAAAAATCCTTCATACTAGAATTTTTGAAAAATCCTCTAAATCAAATCAAAATCATCTTGTTTGACTAGGTGTGTCTATATGAATCCTTCTTCATACACTTAGTTAAATTATCACCTTGTGGAAAAATTTATTCCAAGACAACATCCAACATCTTGGGGTTTATGAGTTCATTATCAAATCCAAATCAAATCCAAAATTAAATAAAATCTAATCTAATCCAAATCAAAAATCCAAAAGTACTAAAATATTGTATTTCCTCCAAGGTTCCTAAAAGTTCAACACCCATATCATTCACCCCTTTCATCCTTCATCTCATCATTTTTCCTAAAATCGCTTAGAGGTCAACAAGGTCAAAACACAAGAAAAAAATGGAATATAAACTTGATTCATACATCATGAGTGGTCTAAATCAACCAATCCATCAAAGCCTTACAATGTGAATTGATTATCAAAACTCACATTTATACAATCCATACATGGGATCATTATCTAATACAAACCTCAATGGTACAACAAATGTGAGTATTCCCAATCTAAATTTTGGAGCACCTTTCCCTATGGTAGATTTAAATCAAATTCCAAACCTACAAATATATGACCCAAACAAACAATGCATGTTTCTTCAACAAAACAACATTATCCCACCAAATCCATGCATACCAAATGTGCATATACCAAGTACAAGTTTACAAAACATGAACATTTCAAATCCACACTTGGTAAACTCTGGGATAGATATGTTTGTGAATCATACAAATTTTGTTCAAAGTCCAAACAAGATGTTAACGACTCCATGTATTGATCCAAGTCAAGGTAAGACCATGCAAAATCAAAGTTACCTAGATCAAGGCAATATGATTTCCAACCACAACAATCTTCAATTTCAACCTATCATGCCAAATCTAAATATCATCCCAAATCAGAACATTTTCCAAAGTCAATTATCCATGATCCCATGTAAACACCACAAGTATGCATTCCAAATCTACTTGAACAAAAACCAAATCAACTATATCAAGGGTGTCAAGATCAAATTTTGTGAGATAAAATTGCTACACTTATCAAAATAGTTGATTCATTGCACCAAGAGACATCTCCACCCCAAAATCAATACACTTGTCCATTGGTTAGAACATGTCATCAAATCATTGAGGTGTGTCCACAACCACATCAAGAATAATATCTCTAATGTCAAGAAGTTGGATCTCAATATCAACAACATCAACAACAAACCCAACCACCACATCTCCAAAATCAATCACCACAAGGTCAATTTAAAGTACAAATCTCACAAGGTAACAAACAAAAATACACACCACCTGGGGAACCAATCAAATCGGTCATGCAACATTTGGTACAAGAAAATATCATCAAAATCCCTATTTATGAGAATTACCAAGAGCCCCAAGTTAAACAACCAGGGTATAACAAGAAACATCTTTGTGATTTTCACAAAATAAAGGGACACAAAACATCAAATTGCATTTGAATCAAAAATATCATCCAAGACATGATTGATAAAAAAATAATAACTATTGGGTACAATGATCAGGATTCAACCACTAGCGATAACATCAACAATATATGTACCACAATTGTTGAAAACAATTATCAAGATCTATCCATCAATAATTACCTTGAAGATGTTTCTATCTCATCTGAAGATCAACTCAACATACATCAAGAGTCATTTTTTAGTCATGATCAAAATACCTCAACAATATTTGGCCATAATCTATTTCAAGGAGTATTAGAATTATTTGATCCTATTTACATAATCCACAACCCATCGACCAATGATCATGTTGGAAATTTCTCTACATCACCTAATGAGTTAGAAAAAATATCTCAAGAATTTATTCCAAAGCATGATCAACATATTTTACTAAAGTCTAGCAATGTCCCTTTCTAAGACATATTGACATCCTTTGACCTTGTGGTTACAAATACTAAAGAGATCCTCAACTCAACGTTTGATCCAAGTCCACTAAAAAATCAAGAGGATATTGAGCCACCTCCCATGCGTAATGATGATGTCCAATAACCCTTTGTAAGAAATCCATCCTTTGAAACTGACCCATTTTAAGAACTTGATCCAAAGCCTATCAAAAGCAATTCCAAAATTAATCAAGATCAATAATTCATGACTCCAAGATACAACAATGATCTAATGGACACTCTCCTATCTATACAAGATGTCACAAATGATTATCACATCCACATAGCACATACTCCTCCATCTACCCAGGAGATTCTTTCTTTGGATGGACATGTAGATGATCTTCATTTAGAACATGATTCCTTTAGTCTTGACATTATTACACAAAAAGAGAAGGTTATTGATTCCTACAGTAAAAATGAGTTGTCAAGATCAGGATTAGATATATCCCAAATTTAGACTGTGGACATCATGTATGAAGATATCCAACATTATCCACTCAAGGAAATAGGTCAGACAAAATAGAATATTTCTAAGTCAATAAAGTAGCTAATTGAAATAACGTCATCTGCAGTGATCATTTATCAGAGAATACTTATTGAACAAGAAATATCAAAATAAGTAGAATTAAAGAACAAAGGTGCTTCTACCACCATACTAGGGGAAACTATGTCTCAAGCAAATGTCAAAATAGGGAGCACAAAGAATCCTTATGGTGAAACCAATGCTAATACTACAACTAACCATGTCACGAATCTTCATCCACCCATCGCCCCATCCAAAAATTGGGACCAACATCAAAAGAAGGATGTGAATCAAAGCAATAAGAACATCATCAAAGAAAAAGAATCTGAGAAGCATAATGTACAAATCAAATACACATGGATACCAAAAAATACAAAGAAAGATTATCCCTATCAAACTCTATCAGTCAAAGAAACTATGGGGAAAAATAAAAAAGGGAAAAGTATCCATCAAAGATGTCCACAAAGGAAAAATAAAGCTTCCCAAGTGACATACAAAGTATACCAAGTAGTTGGTCCTAATTTCACGCACACTTTTGTATCCACCCATCATTGCTCATATTCTAAAGTTTGGAGAGTCAAAGGTTCCAAGCTGTCAACCAATCCATATTTTATTCCTAAACACACTCCATCCACACCTCCACACATGATATACAATTCTCACATTGACCATGTATTGGAAGCCATCCTTCTTCATAAGGATTCTGAAGGCACTCTATCGTGATGTGTGCACAAAGAGAAAGTTAATTCCGATATTAGCAAAGTAGATTAGAAATCTCAAAAGTTGTATTCAAGTGCATGTATCTTGGAAAAGAAACTTCCTCATGAAGGATATTGATGGAACATTCTAACACAAGCATCTACATCAACACCACTAGGTGATTTAGCATGAACTTAAAATCTTTCAGAAAAATTTAAAAAAAAAAATCAAAAAGTATGAAAATCCAAAAAAATAAAAAAAGGATTGAAAAAAGTA
Source organism: Sequoia sempervirens (assembly GCA_007258455.2). Classification (NCBI taxonomy): domain Eukaryota; kingdom Viridiplantae; phylum Streptophyta; class Pinopsida; order Cupressales; family Cupressaceae; genus Sequoia; species Sequoia sempervirens. Next base: position 200,690,414 of record VDFB02281492.1, read on the forward strand.
AAGAAAAAAATCGTCCTGTAGTGACAACCACTACGGTGGTGCTTTGGATAGGTACCATGATGAAAACCTTGAAAATAGGTATCATGTGTAGAATCAAGCATCTACGTGTGCTAATTTAGGTGAAAGAATCTCATCCCATCCATAATGAATCCAATATTCCATCCATCTTATCCATAATAAATCCATTCATTCATGAACCATTTATATAATCCATTTTCATCCATCTACATCCATCTTCCAAATTATCTTGATCTTAACAAATTTTTGTGCACTTTACACTTGCTTATGGTAAACATCTTGACACATGGGGTCATTTTCATTGATCCTATCCTACCCAACATTATCTGAGCCATGAAGAATTATCCACAAGAGCATCCTTTTTCCGAACACTTTATCTTAGCACAAGATAATCCATGTCCATCCATCCACACACCTATCCAAGCATCGATCCATTACATTTCAAGCATTGCTAGACACTAGGGGTAGACATTTACATCTTGCTTCAGGAATAAATCTTTATCTTTATCTTCCAACTTATGTGGTGATCCAAACATTGGAAAATGTGAAATCAAATTGGTCAAACCACTTGTGGGAAAGAATCCAAATCACTATCCCATGGCATATTTTGATGAGAAGATGTTCCTTATCAAGCTTCATCTTTCATCGAACATCAATCCAAACAATCACTATGAGTCGCATCTAATTTTCACTTCAAATGTCACATCAAATCATCCAAACAATTTTGTTCCAAAACCAAGCTTCAAAATCAATTAATCAAATTCAATCAATCCATCATCATCCCAATCCTTATGTTTCTTAACACTATCCTTGCATTTTTGTGTATCCTCAACAATGTTATCATAATGAATCCATCAATTGAATCCATTCAATCCCTCTTCATCTTGGGAAATCCATCCTAATCCTCATGTTGCTTAAACACTATCCTTGCATTGTTGTGTATCCTCAACAATGTTATCATCATCAATCCATCAATCAAATCAATCAACCTTAGCTTGGTTTTCAACAAAATCCCAAAAAAAAATCACTAATATCATCACACATATCCATATCCAAATCATCAAAATCATGTGAAAATCCAAAAAAATCCAAAACATATCAAAATCCAAAACAAGTCAAAATGTTAGAAAAACATCAAAAACATGGTATTTGAACTACGTCATCTTTGAGCTTAAATGTAGGAAAGGCTAATCTTTGATCAACCTCTGAGACATAAAAACACAAAAAACATTCAAAAAACACAAAAACACAAAAACGTTCATAAATATCATAAAACACCAAAAACATTTGGAAAATTGAAAAATCAAAACATTTGGAACATCTTGAAAATACCAAAAACAACCTCAAAACATTTTAAAACATCAAAAAAATTCAAAAAACCCAAAAAACTCATCCATCTTGTTTCTACAATAAACATTCACTCATAATAAACAATCATCATCCTCAACCTATGATGAAATAGTCATAAACAAGTCCAGCAGGTCAAAAGTGAAAACTGAAAATGTCAAGGTCTCAAGTCTAGGTCAGTAAGTAAATAATTTAATCAACTCTTGGTATTAATAGCCTATCATCCAATCAATCTCACCTTCTTCTGATAACATCATGTCCTGGGATGCATCCTTCCAACAATGGACATCAACATTAGGCATCACCATAGTTTAGTCTCAGCAAGCGGTATTGAAGAACATTAGCTTATTTGTTTACTTTATCTGTCTTTTGGCTTATTGTATTGTGCTCATTTTGATGACCTCTCACTCATTTCCAAACAAAGGGATTTAGAGAGAAAGGAATGGGGCAATGATCATTATCTTTTATCTATTGTGCTTGTTGGATATTCTTGTAATATAACTTGGTCATGCGTGCTTTGTTTGGCTTGTAGGGAGGGTGTTTTAGGAGTCTTGTTGACCACATAGGAAGGCTTTCCTTTTTAATTTTTTGTTCGAGATGTTTGTAATATATGAATTTCATTTTAAATAAGGTTTTGTATGCCAGATGTGAATAGGGACACTCCTAACTATTTGTCGAGCCAAAGACCATCACACTAGGTGCAACATCATCCTAGTTCTTTATACCTTGATGCATCATGCCTACGTGTGTTATCAAACATAAGTAAAATATACCTTTTAAAATCCTAATTCTTGATAAGAAAAACATCAGCATTATCATCCATCATCATATCTAGGGTATGTGTGGGATCATGATGGGCTAAAAAGTGGTAATATGATGGGTATGTGGCTGACGACTTTTATTTTACCCCAAATTGATGAAACAAAAATGGTTTTTCAAGGAGATTCTCAGCTTTCCACCAATATAAATTATGCTTTACTTTGAATTTAATAAGTAATCATTATTCATTTTCTATTTGAATTATGACTAAAGTCTTGATTAATAGGCCGAGTGAAAAAAATCTATAGCTTTCAAATGGTATCACATTTTTTGAATCCAAATCATGTGTCACATTCTATGCTTCACATAATATAGGATTAGAAAAAGAAAAAATGAATTTCATGAAGTTTTGACCAAGTTAAGGTGGTTAGACATACGAGTTTTTATATTTTTTAAAAGTTGCAATAAAAAAATCATAATTAATTATTTACTTGGAAAACAATTACAAAAAAATATGCATCACATTGAGATATGAGTCCTCTACTTATATCTAAATTATTATAAAAAAATATTATCATTTTATTATGGTTAAGGTGGTCAGACAGACACCTACTTCTTATTTTTTCCCAGAAATTTAAGTGCTACTACATTGAAATTTCAAATTTTCACCAAATAGGTTTTTTCTCTTTTAAACAAATCTAGTAGTTTAGAAACTACATTCAATTTTCTATAGATTCTATTCTTACATATTTTTGAAATAATATAGATAACTTATTCAAATTTTTACATCAAGTTGCCTAACTCATATTTTTCTAAATTTTTTGGCACTTAAGGGCCTGTTTTTTCCATGATGATCCTGCACATACCCTCTAATAAAGTCTCAATGACTCATGGACTTGTTGGATCATCTTTTTATCCATCTTTTTCTTCTTATTCTTTTATCTTTACTAACCCTTCTATCCAAGAATCAGATCTGTGTGTTATATCAAAATATACATGAGGCTACCCATGGCCAATGAATTATCTACATCATCAGATCAATCTACATCAAACATTCAAGTTTTCTAATCTTGAACCCCTTCGTCACAACATTGACCCTTAAATTGAAATTTTCAACTAAACTCTCGAGGTGGCAGTATATGAGCAAGTTTCTTCTCATTGGAGCAGCAATTGGGCATTTAAAAAAAGAAAATAAAATAAATTGATTGAGACATGTTATTATTTGAACCAATGGAGCAAGTAATTTTCTTCAAAGAGGGGCAAAATGTAGACATAGAAAATGTACCAATCACACTTGATCCTATTTACTAACACCGCTTCATTCTGAATCATCCCCTTTGCTAATTGTTTAATTAGATAGTCTGTATTTGATTAAATTCATCATAATTTTTCTCTTAATTAAATAAATCAATTTTATCTAATTAAGTCACCATTTCCTATTAATTGAATAAATCAATGTTATTTAATTAACCCTATAGTCTCTATTTTATTAAATACTCCATTTTATTTAATTAAATTTATAAAGTCATTCTATTAAATTAAATCAATCTTTATTTTATTTAATCTAACATCATCCCTCTTTAATTAAATAAATCAAAATCTTTATTTAATTAAATATAAATCATATTCCTCTCATGTTGATTTAAATCAATCCAAAAATATACATCAAATTGTCACATAAACTAATCTCCTTTTAATTTAATCAAATCTTGATTAAATTAATCTTAATCACCTAAATCCTCTATATTTTGCCACTTGCTCAAAAAATCATTTCTTTTGATTTAATAAATATTCTAATTTCTCTCAACATGGCATCAAAAGGAAATATTCCTCCAATTTTGAAAATCCCTCCAAGTGGATTTGTCCTTCCAACAAGACATTAAAATTCTCTTACATGTCTTTGTGCATTGAGCCAAGTGGCATTTAATTCATTTCGTTCTCCCTCTAACATGTGATTTCATAAATTTGAAATTCCACCTAATATCATTTATTGGCACATTCATCAAAATGTGCTCCACCTTCATCCTCTCACATCTTGACAAGTGGCATTTTGCCATTGGTTGATGATTAATCCCACATTCATCATTTTTTCCTCATTCTCCATCATTCTCATCTACAAATAGGAGGCTTTCCTTTGTATTTTGGATCCACAACTTGATGCAAATTCATAATTTTCATATTTTGAATTTTTCGCATTCATCATTCATCTATTTTCAAGTTTTATAGCTAGGTTATGCAAGATTTTATGAATAATCAAATCATCATCAAGGCATCACAAATATTACAAGGGATTGGGAAAGGGCCATTTTCCACATCAAAATGACACCAATTCCCCCATGGTATTGAGATTTTGCATGCTCTAATAGGATTTAATAGCTTTCTTTGTTGTTTTATTCATTTATTTCCTATTTTGTGCATTGTAACTGAATTCTATGGGGATGTGGATTTAAACTTGCATATTGATCTAATTGTGTGATTGTTTGTTGTGTTTGTGCAGGTCTACAATCTCCATTGAGAATAGGTATACTAGGAATCATACGCCACATGTGGCAATTTAGTCCCAGTATTAGGGTTCCTCCAAAACTCTTATATCCTCTAATGCTTTGTTGTAGCTTCCTTCCTACCAAATCTTTAGTTCTAAAACACTGAATTCTACTTTGTGACTTTCCATGATCTTACAAGTAAGGTGAAAATTTTGACAACTTAATAACTTTTCTCCAATCTTTCTCTTCAATGGATCTTCAATATAAACCACCTAGATCAAACACTTAAACAAAATGTTGTAATATTGTAAGTAATGGCTAGAAAAAATGTGGATCTTGACTCTTGCTTGAGTGATATGGATCTTGACTTGAATGATTGCTTGAATCATAAAACCTTTCATCACAAATGTTAGCTAAAAAACAAACATGATGCATGATGAATTTTACATGATGCTTGAATCCTGAATAGTACTCCAAAATTCTTGATAATCACTCTTGAATGCTCTTGAATTCTAGAATGCTTAGGTTACACTTGCTCATGAAAATTTCTAGGTCATTTGACTACTTTTTAGGAGAAAAATGAGTGAAAATACCTTGTATTTATAATTGTTTATGCCAAATTTCTCAAAATTACAATACTACAAGCCAACATCAAATCTAGGAGAATAAAATCCTATCAAGAATTTGAATTTAATTTAGGTTTAAGCTAAATGGGACTCATATAGAAGTTGGGGCATCAAAATTCTTGATAATCACTCTTGAATGCTCTTGAATTCTAGAATGCTTAGGTTACACTTGCTCATGAAAATTTCTAGGTCATTTGACTAGTTAGGAGAAAAATTAGTGAAAATACCTTGTATTTATAATTGTTTATGCCAAATTTCTCAAAATTACAATACTACAAGCCAACATCAAATCTAGGAGAATAAAATCCTATCAAGAATTTGAATTTAATTTAGGTTTAAGCTAAGTGGGACTCATATAGGCTAAGCTTGGGACACATTTTTCAAGAAATGATTAGTTTAATGTGAATCTAGATCTAGTTCCCAAAACATAGGTGGGACCCATACACCCAAAGTGGTATATGAGTCTTAGATGACTAAATTTAGGCCAGACAATCCAAAAATTAGTAATTTTTGATTGGTCAATTGATATATGTTGGGATTATCCTTAGGAAAATGCATTAATAAAGGATTATGGATGAAAAATAAGGTTAAATAAGGCATACATAAGCCTAATTAATTAGTAAAATCCTACATTAGTGTGAAAGTGTAAGAAAATACTTTACAACACCCTAAATAAGGCACAGTTAAGTCCATTTAGTCCATAAGGGCCCAAACAAGTGTAAAAATGTACAAGGATGCATTTTTCTACACTACATTTATCCCCCACTTTAGTGAGACGATGGAATTTCTTAAAACTCACACTAAAGTAGACAAACTTGCATCAAGAGGGGTCCAAATCTACCAATGCTAGTAAGATAGGGTAGCAATGACCAAGAGGGATGATCAAGCCCCCAGGATCAAGATCCTATGGAAAACCAACATAGACACAAAGGAACACACGTGTAAATGATATAAGGAGCAACAACAAGCCAAATCATGCATTGCCAAAGAAAAAGAGAAAATAAAAACAAAAAAAAAGAGGGGTGGGTCAAGCTTCAAAATTTTGTCTCGTACACTATGGATCAGATCTAAGTTGTTTTTCCTAAAATGCACGCCCACTCTAAGGAAATGAAACTTGAAGTTCTCCCCTAGGTGAGTATCCAAAATGGTGAGACACATACGCACATAGCCATTATGTTCTCACAAGAAAGTGGTTATGGGAAAGTCATGCCTAAGTTTGGATCCCATACATACAACCATACCAAAGGTATACCTCCTGCTAACACTGATAAGGTGCCACACAACAATAAACTTCGAGCTCCATGAGGCAAGAAAAGCTTCGTATGATTGAAACTGATGAACAAAAAATATCACCCCATAGGAAAGAAAAGTGTGTTATGCAAGGTGACCATATAACTGAAATTACAAAATGCAAAATAATTGAAGGAATGTTCAAATGAGTTTTTCTTAGTTCATGTAAGGTCTTAACTTAGGGAACATCATGCCTAATGTCTCCAAGAGAGTACCAATCAAAGAATATAATATTTACAACTAGGTATGTAGTGTGTCACATCAAGCCACTATGCAGAATAAGCTAAGAGAGATCACGCTCTTGAAGGGAATTACACCCAATGTCACCAAAAAGTGAGAGACACATTGCATGAAGTAAGAAGACTACACAATGAAACATGAAAAGTGCAAAAGAATAATGCCAATGTATGCCCCCACTTTAAAGTAATTTCTAAACACCATGTTGTGAGCAATTAATTTAAAGTAGAAAATGATAAATGCTAAAAATAAAGAGGACATGAGAGCTTATTTGAAAATCCCTATTCCAAGTCATATGGTTCCAAGAAGATGGGTTTCCCCCACAATTAAATCCCAAAATCACATAAGGAATCCATGGATTCAAGGTCAATACGTCTTTGCTATAGTGTTGTCAGAGAGATGAGAACTATCATCATTCCCCAAATACTCATGGAACAAGAAGAATGACACAAAGAGAGTGGAAAAAAAAAATTGGGTCAACATGGAAGAGGCCTAAATATATCAATGCCTTCCATCATCTCTAAAAGGAAAAACACAAGACAGATGAAAAAGATAAAGGAAAATATTTTGGTCAATGTGGAAAAGACCTAAATGTCTCAACACCTTGCATCATCCCCAAAAGGAAAACACAAAACAAATGAAAAGATAAAGGATTTACAGCATATAGAAGAATATAGGTACAAATAGAGGAATGTAACAAAGAGAGAGGTACATCAAACAAAATAGCATGGGGGATCATGTAACACACATGCAATCACACACAAAACATGAAAAAGAAAATAATGAAAAAGACTAGTAAAGCACATGCAAGTCTACCTATTAGTAGGTCGTCTACATCCCAATAATTTTTATTGTATATAGAAGGTGGATAACTAGCCAAATGGACAATAGAAAGTGTTGAACTAGGGTCATTACCAAGTTTCACACTCTTACTAGGAGAATTATCATTTAAGCTTATAGTAGAGGAAAATAATTTATTCAATTCACTATGCACTTGGTCATCAATTTTACCAACCTCATCATTGTCATCCAAGTTAATCACAACGAGAGGTCGAATGATAATATCTAAAGAAGGCCTTATCTCTTGTTGTAGTATAGGACCTTGTTGTTGCGGTAAAGAGGGAGACTCATCATGTATTGCTTCAGTCAAGTTTGGATATTGATTTTTTTTCCTTTGTTTAACCTAGAGCAAGAGCATGAAGTCTATGCCTACATTCTCTAGCATTTTTGTTTCTTTTAGTTTAATTTTATAGTTTTTTTTAATGTAGGAGTAGGTTTATCAACCATAGGTTTAGTTTCTTCCCTAAGGGGAGGAACAAAAGGAACCATGGGAGGTTGATTAACCACTTTCTCTTTAGCTTTGTAAAAAAATTTATATTAGGATGCATGACATGATTGTTTTCATTATATTATGGTATTTTGTAGGAGATAGGAAAAGGATAAATCTTAGGTTGGTCTTGGTTATTTGGGATTTCTTTAGGTTTGATGATAGTTTCATCAAGGATGGTAGGATCAATCATATGTTGAGGCATGTTTGTAAGGGATATTTTCACTATGCATTTAACTTAAAATTTTGATAAGATTTGAAAAATAAGTCTTATAAAGGTTTAATAGGTTCCATAGGCTTGATCCAGAATAAATATAATGAAATTTTCCCTTGGGAATACAAAGGATTTAAGATACTATGCTGCATAATGAATATTTCATTGTCAAAGGGAAACTTTAAGTATTTATGCACAAATGATGAGATAGCTTCCATGGAGTGTACCCATGGATAACCAAGCTTCAAATGGAATTAGTTTGACATTGAGATGATGTAGAATGAGATATATAAAAAAAATTGTTTGACTTGTAAAGGAAGGGTGACTGATCCCATCATAAGGAAATCAAAACCATTATGCATATTTATCCATGCTTTGGGTTTATCATATGTTTCCCAATAGAGTTCACACACAAGCAATAATTCCTCAGTGATCACATTATATCCATAGATGTGATCAATTAATATCCCATTGTTGGGCTTTTCATTGATTCGATCGGCTATGTAAAGAGGACCATTAGGTGCATTTCTAATTATATCTTTAGATGAGAATCACGAGCCATTTTTGTTTATCCCTTATGAGGTTGAGTGTCGATCAATGCAACCAAACCATCAATAATATTTTATTCAATAGTTTCCATTGGACCTTTTTATTAGTACTCTTTTTGTCATCATCCATGTCAACATTCATCACTTCATTCTTTTTAGTTTCACTAGCTTTGACAAATGAAATGTTATGTGTTGTGTCGAAAAATGTCACCATTTAAATTTTCACATGTAATTTGGGAATGATTAAAATTTAAATGGACCTAATTTCACCTTGATCTAGTTTTGTAATATGTTTTACACATTCACATTGAATTTACGGCCCTTTTAAGCTAGATTGACCTAATTTTTCCTTAATTCAATGTTGTAAAGGGCATTTATTTGCACCTTCACATTAAGTTTAGGACCCTTGTAAGATAAATGAACTTAATGGTTCTTTAATTATTGTGTCATAAAATGTATCCTAACACTTTCACACTAATCTAGGGTTTTATTAATTAATTGGGATTATTTGTGCCTTAATTAGCCCTATTTTGCATCCACAAGACTTAAGCAATGCATCTTTCTAAGGATAATCCTAACATAAACCAAAATCCAATCATAATTTAGGTGCTTTTAGGTTATGTCGCCCAATTTCAGTGATCTATCACTCATATGCCACCTTGGGTGTATGATTGACACCAAGGTTTTTGGGCCCTAATCCTGATTTTACATCATCCTAAGCATTTTTGAAAAATGTGTCACATTGTTAAGCCTAATGGGACTCATATGCCACTTCTAGCAGATGAGTCCCATTTGGCCCAAAATAAAATTTAATTCAAATTATTGGTGGGATTTTATGCTCCAAGATCTGATGTTGGCTTGTAGTGTTGTAATTTAGAGAAATTTGGCATAAACAATTATAAAGACAAGGTAATTTCACTCATTTTAACCTAAGACTTTCAAGAGAAAATTCTTAATAGAAATATTATGATTAAAAGACTTCATAAGAGTGTCAAGAGAGCATTCAAGATCATTTAGATATGACATTCAAGATCAAAATCCTTATTCAATCATTGTAGCAATTCAAGACAATCATCATGTCAAGGTTATCAAGCATCAAGCATATTGTTAAGCTAGTGTTGTGATGTTGCATTCAAGAACCAAGACTAAGCATTGTTCTACACTTATTTCAAGATCAAGATCTGCATCTTTCATACCATTTCATGTTAGATTGTTGAACTATATCTGAATACATCATTCAAGGTGTCATCATTGGATGTTTCATATTTCATGCTTCTATTTCATTATTTCATCATTTGGTTTAATTACCTAAAAGGGGTTTGACCAAGGAAAAACCCAATTTCCTAATAATCAACTATTTTCCTCCCTTTAATGTGTGATTGCAGGTTTATAGATTGAAGAAAAGTAGATTTGAAGCCTTCAAAAGTTGCAAATTTTGTCAAAGTTGTAAAGACTCGTGGAAACTTGGACCTATGGAAAAATATCCATCCAATTTTCATGAAATTAGTGGTAAAGTGCTTATTTGATCCATATTTAGAGGCTTGCAAAGTTTTAGCTCGATTTTTTTCACTTGGGACACTTTGTGACAATCTGGGCATATGAGTCCTAGTTAGGGTTTCAGGGAACAATTTTTGGTTTTTGTTCCTCTTAGTTTGCAACTTAGAAAGATTCTAAATGTTTAACTCTTAAGGACCTACCTAGGAACCATATGTCACATTTGGCATATGATTCCTTGTGGGAATCAAACAACAAGATTGCATGGTTTTGGAGCTTGTTTTGACCTCATCTCTCTTCAGGTGAACCTCTGTTCATTTCCAGTTTGATATCCTACATTTTAGTTTCATTTCCTAGGTCATCTAGTTAGGTTTTCCATGGTACTTTACATAATTAATTTATCTCTTATCTTTCCAAGCCCTATCTTGGTGGTGATCCCATATTTAATCATTAATCATACCCTAGGACCCCTTATTGCAAATCTATTTCCCCTTTACATCCTTTGATTGAGCTCTTCAGGGTTTCCTTAAATTAGAAGTGAAGAAGATTGTTGTTCTATGTCCTAAACCGTAAGCAACAAAATTTTTCTTCCTTTAATTTTGATGAGCCTACATTTACAACATATTAATTCTAATTTGGAATGCATCATCATCCTAGATCTAGTTTTCATTAACATTGTATTATGACTTGTACTAGTTAATTGGCATTCTATGGTTTCTAAATCTTGCATTAGTGAAAAGTGCATATAGGTCGCATTTTTGAATCTTGCATCATTGAAAATAATCTGAAATCTACGTTTACATTTTAGCCTAGACAACATCATAACCAAAAAACCTAGAAACAACTCAAAATTTAGTGATAATGGTGTAAAACCCTAATTTGGGACTCATTCGCCAATCTGGGCGATTTAGTCCCTATATGTACAAGTTGTTTTGGCTACATTCTGGGATTTTTATGTTGTGTATTTTCCAGAATTTGAACCCCTAAAAAACCTTGACTGGGACTCATATGCCCCTCTAGGAGAATTAGTCCTAGATCATCCCTAAAACTCCCTTTTATGACATTGAAAACCTTGTTTTTTCACTTCTGTTTGTTGTCATTAGTTATCTATTTTAGTTGGTTGAGTTTTTGTTAGATGCATTTCATTCAATATAGCTTAATTTGTCTCATTTCATGTATTTCTTAATTTCAAATTTTTAGTTACAAAATTTCATTTTTAAATTTTTACATAGCATAGTCAATCAATTATCATGCTCTAAATCTAAAAATTGCATTATCCTTTTTCATGTATGCTCTATGATTGTTGCATTTCATGCTTGTAGGAAAATCATTACATCATGTTTTCATTAAAAAAATCTATAGTTATCATACTTCATGTTCTATTTTTAGATATTTTTGAGTGTTGTAAGAGAGATTTGTTAAGTGCATATGAATATGAGGTCCTCTCCCCTCTCTTTTTATTCATCATTGATCCCTCTCCTAGTATCCCCTCTAGGGGAAAGGTTAGTTTACTGATAGAGAATAAAACCTTGGGTAATCATAACAATCATATTTGTTTTTTTCCTAATATCTCTCCTAGTTTTGAAAAAGACATTTCAGTGTTAGAAGAACTAATCTATGATAGCTTTGAAAACCCTAGTTGTGTCTCTCCTCTTACCTCTCCTATTAGAGAATACATTATTAAACAATAGGAAATAACAATAGGTAATCATGAGAATCACATAACACAAAAAGATTCTGTTGAAACCTACATACCTAACACTCCAAATTGTCTACATCCATCTCCCAACATCTTTCCCTCTTGTGATAATGTTGTAAATGATGAAGATATGTTGGCGTTAGATAATCAAATCTTTAAGGTCTAGAACAACCCTCTTTGTGATTCTACCATTAACTATCCTATTTTAGAAAACATTATTGGAAAAAGGAATGAAACTATGAAGAATCATGAAAATCGCATTGGTTCTACTCTTAGTGTCTCTCCTAGTTGTGAATAAGATACTTTTTGTTATAAAATGCAATCGATGAAAGTCATGAGAATCTTATGTGTCTCACTTCCCCCAAGGAAAACATTATTGAAAAAGAAAATGTCATCATTGGTAAGCAAGGAAATTTAACATTGATCATTCCCCTACTTGCAATGAAGTTATTTTAGAATAACCAGCCTTTACTTTTTATGAACATCTAGTTTTTAGTTCTCCTAAAAACCTCTTCCTAGGGGGGATATCATGCTGGAAGGAAATGATGTAACATTAACAACAATAATTTTTCTTCCTTCAGTGATGGTGAAAAGATGACACTAGACTTCCCTTTATTAGAAATTCATCAAACTAAGACCATTGAGGTTATGAATGTGCAAGTGTCCATTAGATCCCCCTTGACTATTGGACCTCCTACATACCCTATGGGACATCTGAAGAATCCTTTAATCCTTTAACCACCATCACATAAACCTAAAACTCAAAACAAACCTGAACTTATCCTTTATCCACCTAAGAATAATGTTTTGCAACAATTGAATTATAATACCGTTTCTCATACATATAACACTAGAAAAAACCCACAATGTTTTGGGAGAAAGTGTGGGAAATGGTTTGAAAAATGTGTTTTGGGAGGACACACTAAATAAAGGCCCTGATCTCCCATCTTTCATTTAGTTTGAACAATATTATGAAAGAAAGACTTATTCGAGCCAATGCAAAATTTCTCATTAAAATATATAGACTAGAGTGGTGCTTATCCAAAATGGAAATTTTTTTAGGAACAAACTATTGGGGAAATTCTCCTGCGAGGAGGTAGACATTAAAGTGAAGGCAATCTTATGAAAAATTTTAGACACTAGATAGGTGATTGTACTTTAATTTCCTAGGTCAAGGTGGAAAAATGGATATGGAGAAAAAATCCCTTGATCCTTTTCTTGAATAAATCATCATAAATCATGCTCAAAGAATCATTCCTCCCTAATATTAACTTTAACTTTTCACAAGTTTGGAATCCTAAAATTATTCCAAAAAGGATTACTTTAGGTAAATTGCTATTCATGGAAATATTCTTACCATATAAACCTCAACAGACATGGGTTCCAATTTGTTAATAGATATGCATTGTGTTACAAAGAGGCTTATAGAATTGAAACCTATTCCTAAAATTCTCCTCACATGAAGTCTAGAATAATGTTCAAAATTCCATACTATTTGTTGGGTTCTCCCCTTAACTCTTAAGGATATTATTTAAAATACCTGGAATAACTTTTCATTCTCTCATCCCATTATAATTTACCTATGGATACAAACTCCCTCTTTCATTTCTTAGGGACTATGGAATGAACAAAATAATAGAATTTTTAGGGACCAAAAAGAAACAAAAAATGTATGAAAATATAAATACATCTAATTATGGGTTCTCCATAATTTTACCTTCATATGAGAAAATAAAAAATTAGACAATTATGGGGTATCAAGCATGATTTAACTCAAATAGATTTGACTATATCTCTATGTAGGAGAGAAACCAAGAGGACCACCCTTTACCATGGATATATTACACTTAACTTTAATGGATGTTTTAAAGGTAACCTAGGTCTGGTTGTTGCTAGGGGTGTGTTTAGAAATCAAAATGGTTTTCTCTTAAAAGGAGATGCTAAAAACCTAGGCATTTGTTCTAGTAATTACATAGAAGTTTTAGTGGCATGGTGGGGAGTTAAGAGACTAAAATAAAGAGCCTACAATAAAGTCATCATTGAAAAGGGTTCTATGTTAATCATTAACATGTTGATAGCTATGTATATTATGTCATGGATGATTATAGTCATGATGGAGGATTGAAAAAATGTAATTGGTAATTTCCTTTGATGCAAGATATCCCACACCTATAGGGGGTAATATGTCAAATAATTTGGTTTCTAATGAAGGAATCTCATGCCTTGACTAGACGTGTTGGATATTTGATAGTATCCCATATAATATAAAATATGTATTGTGTAATGAAATACTTGTAGCAAGATGGGAGCCTATAAAGTGTAAAAATGGTGCTATTGTGTTGACCTACTAAAAGAAGTGTTTTTTTTTATTTCTATCATTTATTTAATTATTTTGTATATCACTTTCCCCCTATATATTATGGGACAAGACAATAACATTTATTAGCTAGGAAAATATGTATTTGATGACCATAATATGATGATGTTTGGATTTTATAGAAATGAAGCAAACTAGGAAATTTCAAATCATCATTGTAAGAAGAGGATTTTCCTCTTAATCATACCCCTCAAGGACTTGAACAAGTTGTCACATTATCATCCAAATCCTGTCGAATTTTAGGAAAGAGAAGGTTTTCTAGAAAGTAAGGGAATCCAAATCAACAACACAAGTTTTAAGTCCTTTCCTACTACCTTAGGGATAATTATAAGGTATGATATTTCTTTCAAGTGTATTATTCACCACGTGTGGACTATTTTGTAGGGAAAATTCATGATTAGTTGAAGGCTTCCACAAGCAACATTTTCTCCTCCTTAAATGACAAAATTGTTGACAAAGGTTTCATACACAATATTTATATCTCTCCCATGGTGTGCATAGTGATTATTATTTTCTATGAGTTTCTTCATCTTCTGAGTAAGAATTAATGGGAGGGTGGATAGAAAGATGCAAACCCCTCACTCGTATCCCTATGAAAAAAATATGGAGATTTGAATGATCTCCAAGGAGGCTGACCTAACTCCCTTTTTCTATGCGATGCAAGAGTGTAATGATTCTCTCACTTCCAAATTATACATCTCCTAGAAAAAAGGTAAAGTTTCAATTGGGGCCACCCATTATGAGATGACTACTAATCTTATTGTGGAAGCTACATGGTTGCAATGTATAGAAATCAAAGTGGCAAAAATCAACAATGAAAATTACTAGAAGTTTATGGAAAAATTCTTTGATAAAGGGGAAAAAACGATGAGGCTTCAAAATGACTATGATAGGGAGAAGTTTCCCATTCCCTATGGTCTAGTAAGTATGCACATTATGCATTATTTACTATAGAAGGAAGGTTTAAGACAATTCGTGGTTATAATTTTCTTCTCCTACATCACATTTAACACAAATAATGCATTAATATTCCTTTTTACCTGTCATTCTCATTGATGGAATAGATTGTTAGAGGGGCTTCTCCACCTCTCCATTAGGGATTAATTCAAGATTTGTATAAATTTTTTCTTAACACCACCTCAAAATAAAACCCTGCCTCCACCATCAATCCACTATTAATCAAGCCCATAGAAAGAAAAAAATTCATCCTCCACACTATTGAGAGCCTTACAACATGAGCATGAATTATGGATGGTTTGTGGGTATGTGCAGGATCATGATGGGCCAAAAAGTTGCAATATGATGGGTATGTTGCTGATGAATTTGTTTTTACCCAAAATTGATGAAATGAAAAGGGTTTTTAAAGGAAATTCTCAGATTTCCACCAATATAAAGTATGTTTTACTTTGAATTTAATAAGTAATTATTATTCATTTTCTATTCAAATTACAACTAAAGTCTTGATTGATAGGGTGATTGAAAAACATCTATATCTTTCAAACGGTATCACATTTTTTGAATCCAAAACATGTCTCACATTCTATGCTTCACACACTATAGGATTAGAAAAATAAAAATTGAATTTCATGAAGTTTTGACCAAGTTAAGGTGGTCAGACATATGCTTTTTTATATTTTTTAAAAGTTGTAATAAAAAAGTAATAATTAATTATTTACTTGGAAAAATTACAAAATTATGCATCACGTCGGGACATGAGTTCTCTACTTATATCTAAAATCTTATTAAAAATATTATCATTTTATTGTGGTTAGGGTGGTCAGACAGACACCCACTTCTTATTTTTTCCCTAAAATTTAAGTAGTACTACATTGAAATTTTAAATTTTCACCAAATAGATTTTATTTATTTTTAAATAAACCTAGTAATTTAGGAACTAAATTTAATTTTCTATAGATTCTATTCTTACATATTTTTTAAATAATATAGATAACTTATTAGAATTTTTATGTCAAGTTGCCTAACTCTGATTTTTCTGAATCTTTTGCCACTTAATGGCCTATTTTTTCCATGATGATCCTGCACATATCCTTGTGTTGGTTGTTCCTATGTTTTCATTGTTGTCAACAGGGTGATAACTATATGGGGAATCTACTTGCTTTACTAGAAGTTATTCTCTGCTAGTAATACCCTTTGTGATGGATTAGTGTGTTGGAATTTGATTCTGGAATTCACCGTAAGATCTAATATGACTCTAATCTCTTAACCATGCTTTCTTGACTCATTTAGAAAGCTATACCTTGGACCTTTAGACATATTCTATTGTGAGAAGAAAGTTATCTGTGACAAAGTTCAACTATTTATTCTACTATTGTTCATTACTTGGCATATTATGTGGGAGACTCTACATTCTACGAACGTGAACATTCTTATGTTGTGGTTTTGTTGTTAGTCTCTATGTTAGTAGTATGATCGGAAATTAATGTGTTCTCAGATCCAGAAGGTGTTTTCTTTGATGATTATTTGTTGGTTTGGAGAATTGTGTTCTAGTCTTGGTTGAATCAATGTATACAATTTATTATGAAGAATAATTATATTTTATGGATGATATCCAACTTGGTATAATGAACTATGTGGAGAAAATGTTTAAATTGATCATATATGGTGTCGACAAAGAAGATAGTTTGATTATTTTTTGGTTTCATCTAATTAGGTTTATCTAATTAATGACTAAGATATACTTGTATATATAATATATTTTGAGGAATGAGAAGAGCATGAGTAGTGAAAGAGGACACACATGAGTAGTGAATGTGAAATGAGAAGTAAGTGAGTGCAAAAAGGATTAATAGGTGTGTGAAGATCTAAGCCTAAATGATTTATTAGTTGTGATCAGTGCAGTTTTGTTGAGTGACTATTGTGTGAGGAAGTACTTTATATTCTAAGCTTTAGTGGAATGAAACCCTACACATTTAAGGTGCATCCTATCAGTTGAATCCTTTTGCAATGAGACACTATCACTGTATCTTGGCGGTTAGCCATCTTGTGTACTCAGGAAGTTAGCCTTTTCGAGGATAGTGAGTCCTAGAAGTGAGCCTTGTAATATTTTGTATCCAAATATAACATCTTTTGAGTTAACCCTCACCGTCATTTTTCCCTTTCTAGGTTTTCCACATAAAAATCTTGGTGTTCATGTGTATGGTTGCATTGATTTATTTTTTATGTTCTCTATTACTGATTATGTCAGAATTGTGATAATGAGAAGATGGATTTTATTATGGTTTTATGGAATACTGATTCACCCCCCCTCTTAATATTTTGGATGTTCAACAATTGGTATTAGAGATTGGTTCCTTGGAAGAATCCTATTAGCTTGAGGAAGCTCCCAGAATTTGAGTATAAGAAATTTTTCCCCTCTCGAAGTAGTCTCTACCAAATATTCAGAAGAAATGGAAGATCTAAAGGACAGGTTGATGAAAGCGAATGAGTACATTGAAAAGCTACAAAGAAAAAAGTGTTCAAGCATGTGATCTATTGGTTGAGGGAGAAGAAATTATCTCTAGCTTGTTGCAACAATTGGATGAGAAGAAAATAACTAAATAATATCATGAAATTGAAATTCAAAGGAAGATGGATGAATACATAAATCTTGAGGAAGACGTAGAAATCTTGAAATTTGATCTGGAAAGGAGATAATTTTTGAAGATAAATTTAAGATAATCTCAACGATGCTTGATGAATTAATTACCTCTCAAAGGCTACAAATGGATAAGAGTGGTTTAGGGTTTGAGGAAGGTCAAAGTTCTAAAGCAAAGCAATCCATTAGCAAGAAGACTTGACACAAAGTTAGAAAAAGCAAGGATCTAAGAAGGAATTCTGAAAAAACTCCTATCAAGCGACATGATGCTAAAAGGTATTTATCTTTCAATGGTGTTTGTTATTCCTACAAGAAATTTGGTCATAAGGAAAAGGACTACAAAAGTAAAATGAATGATTCTTTATCATTCTCCAACAAGTGTTGTAAGAGTAAGAGGATTGGACATAAAGTTAGTTTGTTGAATAAAAGAGAAAATGGAAAGATGAATGTTGTTTGTTATAAGTGTAGCAATCTAAAACACCCTGGTAATAACAAAAAGAGAGAGAGAAAAATTTGTCCAATGAAGAAGAATGATAAAATCATTGATCTGGAAAAAGTGAGAAAAGAAATGAAAAGGAACCGGAGAAAGCAATCAAAATTATCAGTTTTATTTGTGCTGAACTTTGGTGTAGATACTACCATCAATTTATTAGTAAAAGGAGTGGCTAAGGGGGAGCAATTATCAAAATATCTAATAAATACCCTCATCAGTACTTGTGTCATATCATGATAGAACTATATTTAATATGGTAACAAGATTAAGGTATTTTCTCAGTCACATGTGTGAAGGATGAAGTCTATAGAATTTGAAAGAATGGATTTGTACTCAATTTTCAAGGCAATCTACCTACAAGTTGAATAATTTATTTCAAAATCATTCAGAATGAAATGAATAAATTCAAATAATTCTAAAGGATTATGTATTTTTAGAGAAGTGTGCAAAGGAATCTTACAAGGAAATTTAGATTTTCATGGTTTGAAGAAGAAATCAAGTAGATTCAAAGTGAGCTTCAAAAGAGGATATCTATACATTTCTTGTTGGCATTTACAGAGGTATTCATGTTTGCACAATATTTCATTTTTATTGCTATGGATAATTCAAAGGTTGTAAATAGTGTGGATAAAGTGCAAGTTAGGTTGAAGAGATATTCGAGGAATGTGTAGGAAGAGTCTATTGGTGCATTCTCTTGCATCCCTTTGAGAGTGTTTCCCACATAATATATCTATTCATTTGTTTACAGTAAGATAGAAGAGATGTCATCAATTCAGTTGAGCATGATTTGGGAAAGTGAATTAAAAGAGAGCCATGATTCCTACAAAGTATTATTTGAGAAGAATTTGTATATTTGGAGGAAATTTCCCTTGTTTGAATTTGAGAAGCATATTAGAATAGTGTTGACTAGAATTCATGATGAATCTCTATGGATTGATGAGGCACATTTTATTACCATATAAGCTATTAGAGATGTAATTGGTTTGTGTTCCTCCGGACCAGTTCCCAAACTAAAGGTTTTGGATGAGAAAGAGATAATTGAGGTTACTGGTGTGGATTTTAAAGGGAAAGAGATTAATTTAAGATTGATTGTTGATCTAGTAATAAGGTATGTTGCTACTGTCATCAGTCACAAAGTTTGTATCCCTAATAATGACCTTACAGTTTCTACTAATTTTATACATATTGTTGTTAATATGTTTAAAAGAGGTATTGATTAATATGACTTGTGTGAACTACTTTGTCTACATCTTTTGAATAATTTAAAGGAAATCAAGAAGAGTAAGAAGAATACATTCTCGTATGACAATTTGGTTGTTTTTTTTCTCTTTTACTTTTTGAGAGAGTTGCCAGTAGATATGAAAGATAGAATGGTCAAATTTAGAGCCTATTTCCCATCAAATTAGGAACTTCATGATAAATATTCATAGTTTTGATGCACAAGAGACTTCCCTTGCTACATTCTTTAGAAAATTTTAGATGAGGATGAATAAAATGTTTAGGATTCCAGTAAGTGTTGTTGAAAGGTAATCTAGAATCATAAATGTTCTTGTGTCTACAAACTTTTTTCACATGGAAGTAGTTGAATCAAGGTTAGTTTGGATATCTTAATTGGATTATGAAGTGTTAGAGGCTGAAGTTGATAATTATGCTAAAATTCTTTTGGACATCCCTAAGAATCTTAATGTAGAAGGTACCTCCAGTAGCGTGACCAAAAAAGGGAAGAAAAGGAAGAGTGTTGTTAAGAAGGAAGTTGTAGAAGGAAGTGAGCTTGAACATGAGCATGAAAGAATAAATATTCAAAGAACTTTGGAAGAATTGCAGAAGGTTATTCTCAGTGCTAATTTTGATTCATGTATATTTCTGTTGTGGAGAGTCTTGGATGAGCACTTAGGTAGATACATATAGGTTAATAGAAGATAAAGATAATCAAATGTGGTCCTATATTTTGTAGCTTCAGGATAAAAAAATTTCTCTACAAGATTAAAGGACAGATGTTATCAAGAAGTTTGTGGCACTAAGAGACATGATTAAAATTAGAAATATTTCTATCTCTAGTGCCCTTAGTTGTATTGGTGAATTATTAGAGATTAATCTTAGTCCCAATACTTTAGTAGATGGTGTAGAGTCCTTAACTAAGCTTGATCTATTTTATAAAACTCTTGTAAGTGAAAAAGTTTCATGGGAAGAAGGTAAAGCACCATGGAAGGCTATCCTGGAGAGTCTCAAAGGTTCTTCATTAGCTTAATTCAATTTTGTGCTCATATCTTTTTGGTTACACTTTAATCCATATATACATATATATCAGACCCCTTCCTTTTTCATTGATGCCAAAGGGGGAGAGACAGAGATAAATAGAGATAAAGAGATAGAGATATGGAGAGATAGAGAGAAAGAGGGAAAACATTTTTGTGAAGAAAAGTTTTGAGAGGGGGAGTAATATGTTGTGATATACTATTTTTTTTTTTGTCATGCATGTTGCCATCAATGCCAAAGGGGGATATTTTTGGTAGCCTTACAACATGAGAATGAAGTATGGATGGTTTTTCTTGGTTGTTCCAATGTTTTCATTTATGTCAACATGGTGGTAACTATATGGGAAGTCTAAGTTGTTCTCTATTGGTAATACCCTTTTGTGATGGATCAATGTTTTGGTATTGGAGTCCCGAATTCACCACAAGATTTGATATGACTCTAATTTCTTAACCATGTTTTCTTGACTCATTCAAACAATTATATCCTAGATCGTGAGATGACTTTTTTTGTGAGAATTTTTTTTATCTATGACATAGTTCAACTCTATATTCTACTATTGTTCCTTGGCATACTGCGTGGGAGACTCCACATTCTACTAAGGTGAACATTCTTATGTTGTGGTTTTTTTGTTAGTCTCTATGTTGGTAGTATGATGGGAACTTAGTGTGTTCTTAGATCTAGAAGGTATTTTCTTTGAAGATTATTTGTTGGTTTTGAGAACTATGTTTTAGTCTTGGCCAACTCATCATATGCAATTTATTATGAAGACTAATTATTTTTTATAATGATAGATGACTTGGCATAATCCACTACATGGATAAAATGATTAAATAATATATGGTGCTGACAGAGAAGGGTGTTTGATTTTTTTGGTTTCATCTAATTAGGCTGATATAATTTATGACTAAGATATGCTTGTATATATATAATATGTTTTGAGGAAGTAGAAGAACATGAGTAGTGAATGTGAAATGAGAACTAAGTGGAATTGAGCCCTACACATTGAAGGTGTATCTAATTAGTTGAATCTTTTGGCAATGAGCCACTATCATTGTATCTTGGTGATTAGCCATCTTGTGTACTAAGGAAGTGAGCATTTTCAAGGACAGTGAGTCTTGGTAGTGAGCCCTATAATATTTTGTATCTAGATATAGTATATTGTGAGTTAACCCTCAGCATGGTTTTCCCCTTTATGGGTTTTCCATGTAAAAATTGTGGTGTTCATGTTTATGGTTGCATTGATTTTTTTCATGTTCTCTCTTGTTGATTTCGTTAGAATTGTGATAATGAGAAGATGGATTTTATTATGGTTTTATGGAATACTAATTCACCCCCTATCTTAGTATTCTAGATCTTGAACACACAGACCCTTGATTATACTTGAAATCTAGGCCCATTAAGTGAGCCCCAATCTTTGTTGTTTCCTCAAATCCCTCCTCTATCAAAGTTTCAAATAGCTCCATTTCTCATAAAAGGAAATCCCTTCCATCCCATCCTTTCCTTAAAGAGAACAAGATGGATCCATTTTTTTCTATCAATATAGAAATTGGTGATGAGTATGAGCCATGCCAAAAGAGTGTTTCAAGTAATGGGTTTGGTGAAAGAAGTTCTTTTGGGCTAGCTAGGGCTAGTCAAAACAAAAGAAAGGATTAGAGATAAAAGAAGTTGGCTTTGGAGGAAGTGGGTTTGGGCTCTTATAAAGAAGAGATTCTCCTAGACTATAATGAGGAATTTTTGGATGATAGTGAATAGGAAGAGGAAGGTGAAGAATTTAGCATGGAGGAAGAAGAGTATCACATCCACAAGGAGGAAATCTCTGAGGAAAATAAAGAAGAGGAAATGGAAGTTATGGTTTTGGAGAGGGAGGAAGATAAGGATATAATAAATGAGGATATAAAGTTCTATTAAAGAGAGGAAGAGAATCACTTAGTGCCTGTGTAATGTTTATAAGATAAAAAAAGGGAACTAGAAAGTGGCATTATGAGAGCTAAATCAAAGGAAGATCATGATAATGAGAAGAATAGGGTTGTTGTTGTGGAGGATGATATAGGTAAAATCACCACAATTTTTGAGGGGATAATCGATAGGGATATCTTTGGCATGGTTTCTAGAAAAGATAAATGAAACATAGAAAAAGAGGGTGCAATCACCAAATGTTATTGATCAAATGGGTTCACCTCATTTTTTACTTGATGTTTCACTCAATTATGAGAGAAATAATTCGTAGATAACAATTAGAAAATAAACCTAACTATTATAACAGTAAAAAAGAAGGTTTTCAGATGTTGAAATGATGTCTACCTTGTTGAAAAAGTGATGTTTTGTTCCTCAATGAGGACTCACTCACCAAGTGGCTAATGGATCCCTATTAGGGTTCTAGAAAATTAATTTTAGGATCATGTTCTTCAATGTCTACACTCCTAGATCCTAGGTTTTCACCTCTTGAAACTTAGAAATAATTATTGTAGCTTATTTTATGTGATCTTGCGATAAATATGACAACTTTAATAACTTTGCAACAATGAAAAAATTTCTCTCCACTTGATCTTCAATAAAAAACCCACAATCACACATTGAAGAGGAGAAAAAATGTTGATTGTTAGGGAATAGGGGTTTTCCTTGGTCAAACCCCATTTTGGTAATTAAACATTCTAATGAAATAATGTATAAAGGAAAGATGAATGGACATGTGTAACAACTCACCAATCTCAAATTGAACCTTGGAGTATAAATCAACAACCTAGCATGAAGTAGCCTCAATGTATGTAGATTTTGATCATAGAATTTGACATGAAAGAATGCTTTAATTGGATCTTCAATGCTACATCAACATAATAGATCAAAAATAAACATGATGCACTATTCCTTTTGCATGATGATATGTCCTTTGATTGCTGCAATAAACATTGATAAATCTATTGAAGTTGATAAAATCCAACTTCACAGAACCCAGTGATCACCTACAAGCGAAATAACCTATCACATAGAAGAGATTCGAACACCACAAAGATATTGTTCTACAAGCCAAGAGAGTAAAATTGAATAAACAAGAATTATATAATTACAAAGAGATAAATCCTTAAGAAAGGAGAACAAAACCCTAAAGTGAGCCCTAGGATTTAATAAAGTAATTATTAAAGGGTCTTAGTTTAGCTTAAGTGAAAATAAAGTAAAAGGTGACTTAATTAATTAATCAATATGATTAAATTATTTAAGTAATTAGCCTATTACTCTAACATCCCCCCTTAAGATGAACCTAGGGACAAGCTTAAAACTAAGGAAAAAATGCATGAAAGCAAGGATGGGTCTTGGAAACTAGGCCTATTGAGGTACCCATGTACAAATGTAAAAGATATCTCATAAGAGGAGAAAAGGAGAAAACCTCGTGGGAAAAAATCCTCTCCAAAAGAGAGAAATACATGTGAAGGACTAAGAATCCCCCAAACAAGAATGTCCCAAAATGAATAGGAACAAGTGAAGGACTAAAGAAGCCTCCAAAAAAGAGTGAGGGACTGAAGAAGCCTCCAACAAGAGTGAAGGATGAAGAAGCCTCCAACCAAGAAAAAAATGTCCCAAAAGATAGGAACAAAGGATGAACATAAAGAAAACAATAAAGCATGAAGATGCTACAAACACTATAGTAGAATGATTGTTGAAATGCTGAAATAAGAACCTTCATTGAAACATATGATGATCAAGATCAAGAAGACAAGAATTTGTATGAGTTCCCCCAATGACACTACTTGAATCTGGTGATAAACCAAGGAATACATTAAGAACTCAATGATATAGATGGAACAAGTACCAATAGTCTAAAGAACTGATCAAGTGAAAAATGGAAGTCCACCTCCAGAAATAGGAGTGCAAGAGTGTCCATATGATATGTGCTCCATCTCACTAAAACACATGGGTAACTAGCCACTACATCCACCTAGTACATAAGAACAAATACAGTATACAGAGCTCACTCCAACTTGAAACCTAGGAAGCATAGCACGAATAGTAGAAACCTCCCCATAATGGTGACAAGGGAGAGGTATGATAGGTACACTAATACCGAATGTCTGAATGTAGTGCATGATAAAGAACCAAGAACATCTAAATGTGTAGACATGAAAGTACAAGAAGATATAAATGGTGCACAAACCAACACACACATGCATGAGAAAGGTATGAAGGCAAAAAAAGGAAAAAATCAACCCCTATGACACTTTATATCATAGTGCGGGTATAATAACACATAAAGTGATGTGCAAGATCCCATAAGACAGGTGTGATACAAAGGCATCTCAATGTGTTTACAAAATCATAAGCACTTACAATGGAAGATCATAATGTTAGAAAAAGACACAAGACTGGAAATAAATGTAGAACATCCAAAAAGAATCCATCCCACACAAAGGAGAAGTTTCTAGGAGCTAAATGTCCAAGTAATTCACTAGAATGTGAAAAAAAATTGAATAAAATGTACCCAGTAAATTTTATGATAAAAAAATCTATAGATCTAGAAATATCACTAGAAGACCTTTCCAATGCCTATTCATTTTCAAAAAATGGAGTGCGTATGAAAAAGTTATGCCCCCAAAAGCACATAAATTAATATTTGAATTTGAATATAAATAAATGTAGAAAATAGAAAAATCAAGAGAAATAACCTGAAGCATTGGATTGATCTCGAAACTTTATTTCCGACAAAACTTTAGTTTCAAAAATCTAAGTTTAGACGCAAAAGTTATGGCCAAAATACCAAAACTACTCCAAAAGGGGTTTGGTGGTTAAGTCTGGTGGTTAAGCTAGTATTAACTGATGGAAGCACCCATTAACACTATTTTTTATTATGTTTTTCTTGGATTGCATGTCGTACAAGGTTGTATGACCCAAAAGTGAAAAAAAATTGCCTCCTGGAGTCAATGTGTCTGATTTCAATGATTTGATAGTAGATTTTGAGGTTGTTGGGTGCTCTAAACATGATGGTGAGGTCCATTTGGGCTCAAAACTCACCAAAATAATAGGTATGTTCTAGATATGGAAACCCCCCTGAAATTCAAACCCTCATAGATCGGGCACCATATAACTAAAATTGATGAAACAAAGGTCAATATTGACTATTTTGAACCTTCTAGACACAATAGTGAGGTCCAAATTGACTCAAGGTATAAGAAAAATTCTCTTTCAAGGCTTGAATAGCTCAAAAGATGAAAATGAAGCAGTAGATCTGAACCTCTAATATCATGTTGAAGTTGATAAAATCCAACCTCACAGAACCCAGTGATCACTTGCAAGCAAAATAACCTGTCATGTAAAAGATATTCAAACAACAAAAAGTTGTTTCTCTACAAACCAAGAGAGTAAAATTGCATAAACAAGAAGTATATAATTACAAAGAGATCAATCCTTAAGAAAGGAGATCAAAACCCTACAGTGAACCCTAGGATTTAATAAAGTAATTATTAAAGGGCCTAAGTTTAGCTTAAGTGAAAATAAAGTAAAAGGTGACTTAATTAATTAATCAATATGATTAAATTAACTAAGTAATTAACCTATTACTCTAAAAAATTCTACTCTTGAATGCCTTCTTAAATTCTCTATAATGCTCTTATGAAGACTACTTGATCTCATGAAGTCACATAAACATTCTTAGATGAAACTATGTGAAATAACCTTATATTTATACTTATCTTAAGATTTAACCCCAAAATTAAAATAAAACAAGTTGACATCATATCTAGGATTTAAAATCATTAAAATCCCACCATGAATAATCTCAAAAAGAGTTGTCTTAAGTTAAGAAACACCCATTTGCTAGCTGGCTAATGGGTCCTAGCACATTCAACTAGGACATACTTCAGGCTTATGAAATAATATACCAAAAGGGGGTCCTAGGACCTAGGAAGAACTCATTTGCCAAGTGGCTAGTGGGTCCTAGGTAACTAGTCTAGGACTCAAACCTTGCAAAATTAAGTGTTGTGAAACATTATTAATGAGTGTCAAGATTTATCCCCCAAAAAATGCAATAAATCAAGCTTGGATTTGAATTTAAGGGGCCCATAAAGCTAAATTAACCTCAATTAATTAATAAAAGGCCCTAGACTAGTGTGAAAGTTTAAAGATACACTTTACAACAACCTAAATAAGTCATCATTAAGTCCATTTAATTAAAAATGGTCCTAAACTTAAAGTGAATGTGTAAAACACATTACAACACTAAATCAAGCCAGCTTTAGGCTAATTTATTATTAATTATTTACAAATTAATGAAAAAAGGGATACTTTTTCCATTAGTGCAACAAGATCAAGAAAAGAAGAAAAAAGGATAAAACTAAGAGGATGTTGTTCCAACCACTACTATTATAGATAACATAGAGGAGAAATACTAGTAGGAAGCGCTTGACCAACTGAAGGATGATTGTGAAAGTATTTGTACTCCCAAATATTAGTGGTCTTTTGTTGTGTTAATTTGTTCTTAGTTGTGTTATTCTTTTCCTAGGAAATGGCACCCCTTTGTTTTTATGCTTTCTTAGTTTATGCTTTGTATCTCTGATGTCTATGTTCTTCCATTTTGTTTGTTGGTTGGTTGATGCATGTTGGCCTCTGGTTTGTTGCTTGTTGTTTTTTGAACTCATGGGATTAGGGGCCATTCCCATCCTTTTATATGAATTTTTTTATTTTCTTTACTATATCCAAAAAATAAATGATGAAGTTTGACCTACTTTCACATTTATTTTATTGCCCCAAAGAAACAAAGTATACATTTTATAAATATTAATTTTGTATGTTTGTAATCAAAGGAAATTTCAGATTTATTTATTTACACAAGTTGTCAATCATTATCTATAATTCAAAATTCCACTCTAAGAATAAATAATTAAAGCAGTAAAGAATACTAAAAAATTTCAAATTTATGCACTAAGAGTACTAAGATTTTTTTTTACATTTTACTTGAACCCTCATTTTTGCCGTTAAAATTTTACATAAATTTCTAAGGGTTTATCTAGGGGAACACATTGTACTATAAAAAATATTTTGTATTTCTAGGTAGTCTTAAAATATATTAACCCATGTAAA